>PVJA010040947.1:0-18136 GCA_004027025.1 Myocastor coypus | reverse complement strand
AACTAAGTAAATACAATGAAGATAGCAATGCATAATACTAAAACCACACTTGGAATATCTATCATTTTGGTCTTCTAATTATGCCCTGCTTCTAATGTCATATCAATTATTGCTATACTCTCTCTCTTGAGTAAATGTTTGTTTAAGAAAGAAAGAAAGAAAGAAAGAAAGAAAGAAAGAAAGAAAGAAAGAAAGAAAGGAAGGAAGGAAGGAAGGAAGGAAAGAAAGAAAGAAAGAAAGAAAGAAAGAAAGAAAGAAAGAAAGAAAGAAAGAAAGAAAGAAAAAGGAAGGAAGGAAGCAATTAAGAACATTAGAAATGTTTTTTAAAGTGTGGCAAAGGTTTATAAGAGTTTTGGAAGAGTTTATAAGGCCCTAAAATTATATAAATACTAAAATAAATATGACATCGTTTCTTTGCTGATTTTCACTTATCATGGGGGTGTCTGGAATGCAGCCTCCAAGGTAATGGAGGAAGCACTATAATCCTTTGCCTGGGTTCTCCAAAAGGTTTGCTCCTCCTTCTTTGAGTAAATTTCCTCCAGGAAATGTTCCTGTCCCTAGGAGCCACCTTGACACACACCTATGGGCACAGCTACTGTCTTTTCTTTCTGCCAATGATCACATCTGGAATTTTCTCATTTGAATACCATTTACTTATCTGTGGTGCATCTCCCTCATGAGATCACAAATTAAGATAGAGTTAATCCGTCTCTGTCTCGTCGCTGTCCTTGCAGCCAAATACGGGGGCGGCGGGATGCAAATATTTATTGCATAGGTTAGTCAGTGTTCCATTCCTAAGCTTCTCCCTCTTCAGTGCTATCTTCCTCACTGACTCTTGAATAAGCCGACAGGCCATGGAGACACACTAACAAAATCTTTTCGAGACTTCGAGAGGGCTCTGGAGATACAGCTCAGCAGGACAAGTGCTTGCCAGGCAAGGGCAAGGTCCCGAGCTCTATTCTTGATCCAAAAAATAATCTAACTAGGGATCCCCAAATTACTTTAGCATTCTAAGCAACACATGGAGGTAGCACACCACAGATTCCAGATCCAACCTCAAGAGACTGGTTTCAGATGGCCTAAATGCATTTGCTATGCGTTCAATGTGCTTAACGAGTACTCTAGGTGATTCTGAAGCAGGCAGCTGAGGAATAGGGCAGAGCATAGCTCCCATGCCTAACCCGGCCTACAAGACCTCCTCTACCTGATGCTTACCGGGCCTTGGGTCCCTTTCCCACCCTGTTCCTCCTGAACTTTCTGTACCGGCCAGGCTGAGGCGCACCGGTTGCCCGCACTGCTGTGGCTTCACGCCTCTGGGCTTCTGCTCTGCTCTCCCTCACCTCACCGCATCGCTGAGCTGCCTCTACAACCCCGTGAGACCCAGCTTTTCCAGAAGCACTTACTGAAATTCCAGGAAAAAAAAACAAAACCACTATTCTGTTAGAGAGATCAGAGCCCCGGCTTTGTTTCTTCATCCCTGCATAGCCGTGGTGTGTAAGATTTGAACATCTAGTTCTCCTACTCTCATTTCTGGCAATAACTCCGTTTTTGGGGTTCAACTCTAGCCATGAAAATAATGTATTTATGAAATGTTATGAGAACGTATTAACTTTGGAGAATTTCTGATTGCTGATGAAGCCATATAAGTAAGTACACAGCACCGGAAGTAGCACTGTTATCTGTTCCCAGTTCTCTTTTCTCAGTTTCCGCTGACAACACAATCCAAGATAAGAGCTTCTATGCTAATATTTGCTTAGGAGTACATATGGTCATCAAAGCAAAAGTGATGGATAAGGCAGTGAGCCAGGAAAAGAAAAGAGAGAAAATTTAATACAGTGCTCTAATGAGCTGGCTACAACTTCATAATAAATGCAGTTCTCATTATTCAGTGTCGCCAGGCGTCGTCTGTGGGCTGTCCACTCAGTGAGCACATTCAACAGTTCACCTGTAAAGACAGAGAAAGACATTTCTCTACTGGCACCCTCTTCCTCCGTGTCTCTCAGCCGCCCCTCTCCCATCTCACGCCCCCTGTCCAACAAAATTCGTGCCTCCTCACTGACAGGGTCTTTCCTGGCTTCTCAAAATCAGCTGCGGCCTTGCCACACCACTGGCCATTCTTGTCAGGCCGCGCTTCACACCTGGGGACTTGAGAGAGGCGGGACCAGGAGCCACCACTTCCTCAGCCCACAGAGGTCTGTCTTGGCTGCCAGCCCCTGCAGCCCTCTCAGGATCACTTATTGTTAACTATCTTGGTTAGGGCGGAAGAGGAAATTTAAAAGGATTCTACTAATTCCATTATAACGGTGTTTGCTCCAAAGATAGACAGAGGCAAAGCAGAAGTTCCTGCCAGCTGCTAGCCGGGTCACACTGGGTCATCTCATGAGTATGTGCGTGTGACTTTGGCCACACTTTGTTTGGGTTCTTTGTATTGCTCATGTAAGCATGGTGTCCAGTATACTGCCTAGGCCCTGGGTCTTACTGCAGACTTTCAGGGCATATTGAAGTTTCTGTCTTAAAAGGCATTCAAGATCAAACTTCATGCTCTCCTTCCTTCTGCATGAGTGCTTTCAACTTTCTTTCTTTAAGCTTCTGCTGATCTATTCTATTTCAGAGACTTTTGCAGGTGAATAAAATTTCAGTTAAGGGTCCTAGGCCTTGGCTGTATATAGAGCCATGTTGGTCCCAGGGAGAAAACCGTGGGGAGATTTAGAAAACTAAGACAACAAGTAACAGCGGAGGTCAGGTAGAGGCCTCTTTATCTGAGCAGCAACAGTTGGGGTGTTTATATATAACTCTGCAAAGTTAGTATCACAAGACACAAGGTTGCCTAGTGACTAATGGCTGAAATTGTCCAGACAGGATGTTTTGCTCAAGACAGAGATAGCTTGACTGAGTTAGGTACGGTGCTCTTGGACTGCGCTCCCATATGTGACTGGTTTCCAGCTGCAGCCATTCCCAAAAGCTATACATCTTTGTTTTAGCCCACGCATGCATGGTTCAGGGATTAGTCCGAGAAAAGTTCATCCACAGAACGGAGATGACACTTCGTGGCTCTCTTCCCTTCAGGATTTCACCTTAAAATCTCTGAATCATTGAAATCCTATTTTTGCATTCCTCTGGACAGAAAAATAGAATCTGTATCATTTTTAGCTGCATGACTCCATGGATAGGATCTTCCCACTGTGTGAAATGCCAAGAGGAAAAAAATAGTAAAGACCTTTTTAAGCATTTAAGTTCTCTGAGTTTGGATTCTGCTCTGCCATCCTGTGGTGTGGTTTATGTCTGAGTTCTCCTATTGTCGATTTTGTTTTGTGTTCCCACTGACCATCAGGTGGGACAGGCTGCAGTGGGCTTTGTTCAAAGGGAAAAAATTAAACCAATTAAGTTTAATAGAATCTGTTTGAGCAAAGCAAACACGCTTTGTGAATCAGGCAGCTCTTGGAACCAGTGAAGATTCTGAAAGGCTCAACCAACAGTGTGCTCGGTCAGCATTTGTGGAAAAACAAATGAGACCCAGAACACTGCTCAATTGGTTATGGCTTATCAATCAATCACTAAATTGGTTACAACTGAACCAGTTAACTGGTTGCAATCTAATTAGTTAATTTCTACAGGGCTTTTCGTATTGTACCAAAGCTCAGTTGCTGCAAATAAATTCTGCATTAGGTTTTGCTGGGTGCAGCCTAGTTCCCCAAGTTGAAATTCATGGCTTATAATAAATTTTATTTAACAGATTATTCCCCTGCCATATCAGAAACAAGATGCCCCACCCATCTTCCTGGGTGTTTACTCAGTGGGATCTGTTGAAGACATAAAAGAGAGAGAAAGAAAAGAAAGAAAGAAAGAGAGAGAGAAAGAAAGAAAGAGAGAAAGAAAGAAAGAGAGAAAGAAAGAAAGAAAGAAAGAAAAGAAAAAAGAGAGAAAGAAGGAAAACACTTCATTTTTTCAAACACACTCCTTAAGCCTAAGTCACTGGCTTTCTCGCTGCTAGAAGGACTGAGGAGCCAAGAAGCAAGGGAATAAAACAGCAGCGACTGACAGCCAAGTGCTGAAACTACCAACTCTGCGCCTCGAGGCGCCATGGAAGGAGAGGCTCTCAGAGGCCAAGGGCAGAGCTGTCTGGCAGGAGCTGGAACATTAGAGGAGGCCCGGCCAGACACAGGAGAATGCCTTGGGAATGCAGGAGCTGCAGAGGAGATGCACAGCCTGAGAGGCTGCCAGAGGCAGAGTGGTTTGGAGCGAGAGAAACTGACTTCTCTGGGTTCTCTCCTACCAGTGCTTCCCACTGTACAGTCACAAGGGCCAGGAAAGCAGGGAGAGCAGAGAGGGGGAAGGGAGGAACAGCTTGAGTGGGGCTGCGGGAAATCCAGCTGTTGGCAATGTGAAAGTATTAAAAGGCGGGCTTTGAAAATGGAAGTATACTTTTTAAATATCATATCATATCTCATAAGTAGATGATAAATATCATATCAGGTCTCATAAGTAGATGATAAGTCAAAGATACACTATGAATCTTAAAATAAAAATTAAGATTAAACAATATTCAGAAAATTAATTAAACATTAATTCCAGATCAAACATTTCAAAACAACTCAATTAAGAAAAAGTTTTTGTTATAGTCAAGAATTACTAAGAATAAAATATAACACAAATTCTGGAATGACAAATGTATGACCAGCATTTCTAACTGTTTGGGGACAGGATATCACACAAAGTTCTAGTATGTCATGAGCATAAACACTGTCCATGGTGCTTACTGGTGACCAGGTGTCACTTGTGGAACTGAGCTACTGCTATTTCCTTGATCTCCACCCTGTAGACCCAGACAAAATCGTGACCCTTAGGGTACAGGAGAAGTCTATTTGTAGAAAATGCTAAGGGAAATGTTTTGCTGCTATATACAAAAGAATAATTAAAGAACTGCTGTTGTGTACCTCCTTTTCTCCTGTGTTTATTTGCCCTGTACTTCTTCCTTGTCTTTTGCACACAAATGTCTTTTTTCTCTTTCAGTCCTCTGAATTGATTAGTCCAATTTCTTACACGCTTACTTTTTCTTCTAATGTGGAATAAGCTGATATTGAGTTTTGTTCTTCAATAGCTATTTTTTATACATGTGCTTTAATGATTGTTTTTCTTTACAATTAGTTTTGAATAACTTCATTTTTGTGTATCTCAGTAAGATTTTATTCAAATTTCTGTGCAAAAGTTTCCTTGTTTTGGAAATGTGCTACAATTTCAGCTAAATTCAGAAATTTCAAACCTTTAAATAGTTATTGCCTGCCCCTTTCTACTTGGAGAATTCTAATTATATCAATATAAGTTTCTTGATTTTGGCACAGAGTGCACTATTATATGACTGATCTGTAAATACTTTCTACATTTTTATTTTTCCCATTTTATTGTTGTATTCATTTAAGTTTGTAAAGAATTTACTTGTAATGTGCAATCAAAAAAAGGTGGGGCTTTCAAGAAGTGATTAGGCCATGGAGACTTCTCCCTAGTGACTGAGACCCAAGCCTTTCTATAAAAGAGGCTTCATGGGATGCTTGTCCATCCCCCTCGCCACTCCTTCCATGCAGTCCCTCTTCTGAGAACAGCAAAGCCTGGTTTGGAAGTAGAGAAGGAGCTCTCGGGTGAACACAGCAACCAGCTGGGCTCCTTGACCCAGATGTGCCCAGACTCCAAAATGGTGAGAGACAAACTCTTCTCACTGTAAGTGACCCCGTGTACAGTATTTTGATAACACAAGCAGAGTATGATGAAAATTAAGCTCTGAACAACACATCAGGGCGTGCAACGTCCCAAATATCTATCGCTTTACCCATAACTTTTTTTTTTTTTTTTTCAGTACCAGGAATTGAACACATGGCCTCGCACATGTAGGCAAGTATCTTACCACTGAAATACAGCCCTGACCCACCTTTGAAATTTTGAAACATTTCAAAATGTTTCAAATGTGCCCAGGCTGGCCTGGAACTGGCCATGCTGCTGTCTCAGTCTTTCCAGTAGTTGGAGTTACAAGCCTGTACCAATATGGCCAGTGCATTTAAAAACTGTCCAAATCTAGGTCAAACTACAAGTTATATCAATTGCCTATAAGTTATATCTGCCAGGAATTAAGGAATGGCTATATTCAAAATGATTATTTCTCAATTCAGATTCATGGTGGTGCAGCTCCTGATCTGACAGCCACCACTGTCCTGCCCATATTTTGTCTCTGCTCAAGGACAAAGACTCCACTCAAAGCCAGGAACCAGAGCTGAAAGGAAACCCAAACCCAAGAATAGCATACTGAGCAGGAAAAAAAATGAGGTTCCTCTTCCTGACTGAAAACCCAGAAAACCTCTAAACATATGAAGTGTAGTCCAGAGGAAAAGAAGCACCTACTTGTTCAGCGTTGTGGTATGAGTTTCTGGAACAGTGATTATTTTTAAACCTATACAGATTTATTAAGAAAATAGATTAGGAGAACTATTCATAGGTGCCTCTGACCTACCGAGATCATTCTTTGTAATAGGGATAGAGAGCTTGTTTGCCGTAATTTGTTGTTGTGGTATGGACTTCACCCTGCACTACAACCTCAGCCATTTTTATTTTGAGTCTTACTAAGTCGCTAAGATTCCCAAACCTGACCCCAAAGGTTGATCCTTTTGCCTCAGCATCTAGAGTATTGTGATTACTACTGGAGTTCTTAGAAAAGTTCAAAATAAAATTGCCAAAGAAGACTACACACTTTCCTTAAAGACATAACCTAAAATGTTTTGTGGCTTCATTGTCTTAAGATATTGAAATTATTCCAGTTTTTGCTATATTATTAAAACTTTAGCTGTATGCGACGATGGCGTCTAGTGTGATGATTCCATGTATGTATACAGTAAGTAATGACAGTGAGGGTAGGAGGCATTTCTATCTCTAAACATTTTTAAATGTTTATTAACATGTAATAATTATACATATTTATGTGGTACAGAGTGTGTGTTACCCAGAATGGAATCCAAAACCTTGAAAACCTGAGGTAAATATAGTATATCTGGGCCAGTGAGATGGCTCAGTAGTCTGAAGCTCCTGCTTAGGCAAGCTTAGGCAACCACAGGGACCGCAGCTCGACACCTGGCACCACATGCTGCAACAGCCCCATGCCCAGGGCAGGCTGAGCTGGCCATAATATAAAAGCAAATAAATAAATAAATAAATAAATAAATAAATAAATAAATAATCATAGTACTTCTGATCTAAATCATCAGCTTCAACTGCGTAATATTTCAAAACATATGTCATGCGTACTAATGAAATCAAGTTTGCAGGCATCTCTGTCTCCATCTTCTCCTCTTTGGAAACTTCAAGTCCCTTGTCATTATTAATAATAGATTTCGATGAGCTATGCTCACCCCCTGTGCCACAGAGCGCGGGCACCTCTTGCTGCTATGTAACTGCATTTGGTACTTGTCATCTAATCTCTCTCTAACCCTAATTACCCACCCTTCCCAGATGCTAAAAACCATGTATCCTCGATGAGATCAACTCCTTTTTTAGCTTCCAAATATGAGAAATTGCAGTACTTGTTGTTCTGGGTTTGATATCTCACTTAATACTCTCCAATTCGATCCATATTTTGGCAAATAATAGGGTTTCATTATTTTTAAGGTTAAATAATATTGCATTTGCCTCCCATATTTTCCTTCCCCATTCATCTGCTGAGGGGCACCTAGGGTGGTTCCATATCTCAGCTCTTGTAAACAATGCAACAATAAACATGGAAGTGCAGATCCCTGTTTGACGTCTATACTAATTTCATTTCCTTTGCATAGAAACCCAGACGTGGAATAGCTGAGTCATGTGATAGATCTGCTTTTAGTTTTTGAGCAATCTCCACATTATTTTCCTTGATGGCTGTACTACTTTACTCTCCAGCCAAAGATGTACGAGATTTATCATTTCTCTACATCCTTTCCAACCTGCGTTATCTTTGTTTTGGGGATAATAGCCATTCTCACTGTGTTGAGATGAAGTCTCTCTCTTAAAGATTGATTGGTTGATCGATTTGGTACAGGGTCTCACTACACAGCTCACACTCATAATGATCCTCCTATCTCAACCTCCCCAGTGCTGGGATTACAGGCATGTGCCACCAAGACTGGTTTCCATAGTCATCACCGTGCAGAGTCAGGAATCTAATCTGGGTCCTTACACTTGTGAAGCAGGCACTTAGACTGCTGAGCTATCTCCTGACCCTGAAATCTCTTTTAGAATTTTGACTTACATGTCCTGAATAACCAATGATGTTGAGAATTTTTATTCATTTATTAGAAATTTGTGTTTATTTTGAAAAAATATCTGTTCAGATCATTTATTCATTTTTTGTTTATTTTTGTTGCTGTTTAGCAGTTTAGCTCTTTGGGTATTAGAGATATTAATTCCTTGGCAGATGAATACTTGCCAGTTATCTTTCTGTGCTCTAATAGATTGCTTCTTCACTATTCGATGATTTTCTTTCCTATCAGAGGCATTGAAGTATGATACAATCCCGCTTATCTATTTTTGTTTTTATTGCCTATGGTTTCAGGGTCTTAGCCAAAAAATAACTTATACTTCTATACTGAGGTTTTTGCCCTATATTTTCCTCTAGTACTTTCAGATTTTACACTTAGGTCTTTGATCAATTTTCTTTTCTTTTTTTATGTATTTGGTTATTGCAGGGTCTCACTACTCAGCTCAGACTCGCGGTGATCCTCCTGCTTTCAGCCTCCCCAGTGCTAGGGTTACAGGTGCGCACCCCCACGCCCAGACTCTGTGGCCGGCTCAGCACACCCAGGGGCAAGGCTGGGGCACCACACGGTGCTAGAATTGAACCACGGTCCCTGAGCTTGCCTGAGCTTGTCTAAGTAGGCACTTTAGTCCACTGAGCTATCTCATCAGCCCAGGTCTTTGATCAACTTGATGGATTTTTTCATACGATGAGGAAATGTGGATCAGGTTTTAGCCTTTGCATGTGTCATCCAGCTTTCCCAGCACTGTTTATTGAAGCAGCAATCCTTTCCCATGTTTATTTTTGGCACTTTTGTCCAGAATCTAGCTACAGATGTGAAGATTTATTTCTGGAACCTCCATTCTGTTCCCCTGCTCTATGTCTTGATTCACTTGCCAGTACCATGCTGTTTTGGTTATGTCAGCCCTGAGAACAGGAATTGTGCTGTCTCCAGGTTTTATTTTTGTTCTAGATTGTTTTGGCTTTTGGGGGTGACTTGTACTTCTGTATGAATTTTAGCATTGTTTTGTGTACGTCAGGAAATAATGTCAATGATATTTTGGTGGAGATGTCATCAGTATAGAGATTATTTGGAGTGGTATGGGTATTTTAATAATGCTGATTCTTCCATTACACAAACATGAAAGGTCTTCACTGTGTACACGAATATATACAAGTTTACCTCATTTTACATCTTTCATCAGAGATTTGTCATTTGTTGTACAGGTCTCTAGTTTACTTGGTTAAATATATTCCTAGAAGTGGGGGTATCTATTGTGAATGGGATTTCTTTCATGACGTCTTTCTCAGGAAGTTCATCATTGGCGTATAGAAAGACAACAGATTTTTGTATATTTGTTTCGTATTCTATAACTTTACTGCATCTGTTTATTAGTTCTAACAGTCTTTTGGTGAGGTCTTTAGGATTCTCTCTATACAGAATTAAATCTACAAACAAGATTAATCTAACAAGACCCCTTCCTGGTTGTTGCCTCATATTTATTTTTCTTGTTTAGTAGTTCTGATTGAGATTTCCACTACTATTTTGTTTTGAGGTTTAGAATAGAATATTTATGGGGAAAGAAAGCTTCTGTCCAAGAGGAGAACAGAGGAGGCCCTGCTGGCTTACCCCCGACTCCTACGTTGCATAACTGTAGTAGGACTGGACGCCCTTGTCTTGTTCCTTTATTAGACTTTCTCCATTCAGTATAATACTGGCTGATTATACTCTTCAACACAATTTTTTCAAGGTTAATATTCCTGAAAGGATAATGTATTTTACCAAAGGCTTCAGTCTGTTGATATTTTTATTGATTTTCATATGTTGAGCAATCCTTGTATCTCTCAGATAAAGACCATGATAAATAATCCTTTTGACGTGCTATTGGATTCAATTTGCTAAGGTTTTATGGAACATCTTTTTTAATTTTAAAGAAAATAAAAATAATAAATAATAGACATGATATAGAATTTCACAATACAAGATGATAGGAATTCATCAGTGGTTGTTATATTGTGTACTATTGTCTTCAAACTAGTTGTTCATTATCAGATGTAAGCAGGTAAAATTGGTCAAAAAATTGAGCACTACCGGTTCCTTTCAATGAAGCAATAAAACTTAGTGGTATACTTCTTCCTTCCTTATCTTATTTTCCTCCCACTTGTCATTTCTTTTTCAGCAGTTTATTTACCTTTCTCAACACCTATTGTACATTTCAGATTTTATTTACTCTTTTAGATCCTTGCGCTAGGTGGACAACATGATATTTACACGTGCAGGTCTGATTTACTTTCTTATGAGTAGGATCTCTAGTTGTATCCACTTACCTATTAAGGTCTCGAGTTTATTTTTCCTAATGGCTGAGTAATATTCCATTTATAAATATATCCCATCTTTCTCATCTATTCCTCAGTTCACGGGCATTGTGCTATTTCCAAGATTTAGGTGTGACAAATTGCACTGCTGTAAACACAGGTGCACATATGTCACCGTGGTATGATGTTTTCAGTTCTTCTGGAAAAATACTCATAGGGAAATAACTGGGTCGAATGGGACCTCCAATCCCAGTGTTTTGATGAAGCTCCACATTGATTTTCGTAGTGGTTGTACTACTCTCCGCTCCCATTAACAAGACCACATTTGTTGGTGGTTGATTCCTTAATCCTAGACATTCTTTGTGGGGTGGGATGGAATCTCAGTGTCATTTTTTTTTTTTTTTTTTGCATTTCTCAAATGACTGATGACGCTGAACATTTTTTCATATATTTATTTGCCATTTGTATTTCTTCATCTGAGAAGTGTGCATTCATCTAAGGTGCCCATAAAAAGATGGACTGGATCTTTGGATTTGGACAGCTCTATTTTTTTTTTTTTTAATTCTTTATATGTTCTAGATAGGAGTCCTTTGTCTGAGGGACAGTGAGCTCCTTTTTATGTATAAAAGTTAAAAACTTTTCAATAAAATAAGATCCCAGTTATTGGTTCTTTGAGGTATTTCCACTGCGGTCTGGTTTTTGTTCATGAACTCTCTGCCTGCTCCGAAGTCTTCAAGATTTTTCCTACTTTTTCTTCCAATAGATTTAGGGAGGTGGTGTTTGTTTTAATATTTAGTTGCAGAGAGATGAAGTGAGGGCTTCTTCTTGAAATCGAAGTTGCTGTGCAGATTCTTTTCACCTCCCAAATGCAGCTCCAAACTGTGAGGACCTGGGACTCCCATGCAGCTAGGATCTCTGGCATCCATGGTGATGTGGTTTGCTGGTTTTCTGGGAGTCTCACTTTTACCTGTTCTCCTGACGTGGGGAGCCCAACCCCAAATGTGGAGTAAGGGTCATGGTTTCTCGATGCCATGGTGCTCTAGCTACACTTCCATCCCAGGTCCCTATGTCACAAAGTGCCCCTCCATCTCCTTCATTGAGTTCCAGGCCTCTTCCTTGGTTGTTCAGCTCAATGAGCAGCCACCCATCCCCCGCCAGTTGCTTTGATAATTCTTTCTGGGAGAGGAGGAGACAGCAAATGCCAACCATCTCTCCTTCACACTTGAGTCTCACTCAAAGTGTTCTTCTAAAACAGCAGACTTATATGCAGTAATATCCAATATCACTTTTAGAAAATATTTTAAGAGATAATATTACAGTGACATACATACTCATGTTTATAGTGATGCTGTTCAAAGTAGCAAAATCTTGGAAGCAGCCTATATGCCCATCAATGGATGAATGGGTAAAAAAAAAAAAAAAAAAAAGGAGGTATTTTCACACCACGGAGCACTACCCTGCCTTAAAGAAAGAGGAACTTGAGGCAGGTGTTAGAAAATGGCTGTACCTTGGAACTAAAGTGCTACAAGAAATAAATCAGACACACAAGCTGAAATCCACGTGGTTCCTCTTATATGGGAACCCCAAAGAATAAATAAAGTGCATACGCCAAATTATAGGAAGTAGAGAAATAGGACTTTCTCAAGTGGTGAAGGGTCAAGAGATGGAGGCAGGGGAGAGGGGGGGTGAAGAAAGGAGTCAGCATGTGCCCGGCACACGTGCCAGCTCCGAACAAGGCATGTAGGCATCATGTACCACAGCCGCGGACCCTTGCGAACATTCTTGGTTACACAAGTAATTTTAACTGGGATCAGACTTTCTGCGAAGACGTGACAGTGGGAGACAGGATGGAAGTCTGTGTTTGCATTATATCCTATCCATATCCTTGAGTGTCAATACATACATCAGCAAGACTCTAGTCCTAAGGCAAACTTTCATTCCTTAGCACCAAAGGCCAAGGACTTTGAACTGTTTACCACAAAAAGTATTTTTATACATAAAGTAAAACAAACACAGGAATAAAACACTAAAATGTTTTTAAGAAAAGAAAGTAGGGGTTTAGTTAAGAATGTATTTCTCAAGATAGAATTATGCTGTGTAATTTTAGTCCAGTTAATAGCTATGCAATTTAAGTTTCCAAATATGCCAATAGCTCTCAAGGCCCCAGCCATCAGCAGGGAAGCGGCACAGGTTCATGTACAGGGCAATGCCACCGTCGATGTCTGCTCTGACTGCAGCCTGTAACATAATAAGAATAGCTCGCCATTAAATAGCGCTAGCTTCACCCTTTATCACTACTGAGTCCACCCTGACCTGCAGAGCAACCTTGGTCAGAAGTAGCTGGTAATTTGTCTTAAGAATAGATTTTCTTTGAGACAGAAAACCAGTTGTAATAGGCAAGCTGGAAACAATGCGTGCATCCCTTATGACAATGTTTTGTGGTATAGATGCCCTTGAGTACACATAAATAGTGCAGCAAGTGTTCAGAGATGACATGAACATTTCCAGAAAAATCCATGAACTTGTCATGCCTTCACCGAGATAGTCTGGTGAATACAGTGCTTTGCAAGGTGTCATTTATCAGCTTTATCATAACAGATAATGCCATTATCAAATGAAAAATGATGATCTCTTGTGGTGTAAAACCAAACCAAAAATGTGGAAAGTCTATAGATAGATTATCATTGCTCCAATAAATGTAACCCAGTGTACTTGGAGAAGGACAGAGAGAAAAAGAAAGAACAAAGGAAGAATTGCAGGGAAGTGGGAAGAAGAGAAGGGCAAATGCGTTTAAATAGCGCAACCCCTTATCTTCACAACCTTAGTTCTGTTCTATCTTGATGCAGTCCGTTTATTTTTTTTTTTTTACTTTGAATTCTTATGGATCTCATGAAAGAAATGTAAAAACAAAATTACAACAGAACGGACTGATGGAGGAATCACTGTAGTACTGTTCAGGGTCCACTGAGTTAGTTTACCTGGAGACACTGAAATCTGCAGCGGCTCAAACCCTTTGTACAAAGTGTATGGGCACAGAGCCTAAGCATATTCTCTCTCCTACTTTGTCACCTCTTTATTATTCGATTATAATGTCTAATACAACATAAATGCTACATAAATGGCTGCTATGTTGTGTTGTTTAGGGCCCAATGAAAAGAAAACTCCTGCACGTCTTCAATACAAATGCATTTTTGAAGTGTCTTGGATCAGTAATTGACTGAATCATTGACACAAAGTCCAGGGATATGGGTGGGTGACTGTATGTTTTGTATTGGCTTATGGTCATCAAATGTGGCCATTCATCTTCCCCTGGTGCCATTGTGCTTTCAGTTGTGTAGGCATCATTATTAACAGCTCTAAAATTTGATAAGCTGCTATTGAGCAGCACACTTAAACGAATCTTGGTCCCATGTCACTCCTCTTAGAAATTCACCGTCATGGGAGAATTCAAAGAAGTTTTACTAAAAACCAAATTAAGACCCAAAACTTATCAAACTCAGGCACAGACTCAAGGTTCTGTGTTTTGAATCCTACACAAGATATTTGAATAGATATAAAAAACAATATGCTAATGGCATCACAGTATCTAATAATCATGTAAAACTAGACTTCATAGCACTACTACTCTACAAGACAAAACCATAATAATGTTGCTTCACACCCAGTGAAGATAATTAGAATAAGAAAACTGGTCATACGACGGACTGTTTCATCTAAAGTAGACTCTCATACAGATAACAGAGTAACCAGCAAATACTGGGATAAGTCATTTCGTTATTTCTATATAGTAAAACATGCATCAGTCACCTTATCCAGCAATTACTTAATCTTTTTTCCAAATATGCATGTAAATTAAAATGTCCACTGGCATTTATTTGGAATAAAGAGGGAACCTCCATGAAAAAAGAAAATTACTTGGCAATAAGGGGCATTGGACTGCTGACACACAGTGTGAATGTGTATGGTAAAACTTAGCCAAAGAGGCCAGTACAAAAGAGTAATTTCATTCCATTGATGTGTAACTCTTTAAAAAAAAAAAAAACTAGTATCAGAAGGCAAATCAGTAATTTCCAAGGCAAGGGAACAAGGGAAGGATTGCAGGGCTAATGTCCCCAAATGAATAATGAAAATGGGAACAATGGAAGTGATTATCTTATTTGTGTTAGTGGCTAGTAAGTATGAGCTTATTAGAAACAAAAAATCATGGGCTTACATTATTGCATGAAAATTATGCTTGCCTCAAGCTTCATATTTCCAGAATTATATTTTTATATTTATACTTATATTTGTCATTAGCTACATACATCATTTTATATATTGTCCCATATTGCTCTTATAAAGCATACTCAGGTAGATAGTGGTGTTGCTATCTCTGCAAAAATGATTAGTTGAAATGGGGCTCAAATATTAAATATTTAGAATAATATAATATCAAGTGATTTATTAAACATAATTATGTTATAGTTATATATAACACTATTATATACAGTTATACAGACTCTGCAAAGGTAGCTAGGAGAGAAACAAGTTTAATTATGGTGTAGTAACTTGCTAGCTAGTAAACCCAAGGCTAATGTGCTACTTCATATTTTTCATATATTATTTAATGTTTTATAAAAATAAATAACATTATCTTTCATACTATATTGCATACATCATACACTATATAAGTTTATGTAATATATTAATATTTTATCACATGGAATTATATATAATACTTCATAATATGTATATTAATCATATTGTTATTTTATGTTATGTATCATAATTCTTATATATAAATGCACATTATTAGATAGTATACATTCTGTTACCATACATAATCTATCATATTTATGTGTTATATAAATTAGAATAATATATTTTTATAATTCATTATAATATATAGTAGAAATATAATAGAAATATTGTATATAGTATGCTTTATTGTACATCATGTATTATACTTATATACTATTTGTCAAAATGTGTTATATGTAGTGCATATATTACCATAATGTGTATTGTATAATTGTAGCACAATAGTACTTATTATTAAAAATGTTAAGTAATACAATATGAAGATAGTAAGTGATGCTAGCCATGAAAGCCATAGCGGGCAAGTTGCTGCCCCATACCAAACTTGCCTCTGTCATGACCATCCCTGCACCGTCTTGCTCTCTATCTCTTAAGCCTTGTTTTAGTCAGCAAGCACCACTATTTATAGTCCTGGTTACTATCATAATTATTCTATTGCTATTCGATTGTATTTTATTGTTCACCTAAAAGCTCTTACCCATGGATTTTGAAGCAAAAGAAATTATGGCACTTATCTTTGCTTTGACTTTAGTACCTGTGTATTATGCCCTAATTACTATCTCATCTAATTATTTTAGCTAAAAAAGTTATAGCATATGTTGGCTATTTTCATTTTCCACTATCTGATAAAATGCCTTTTGATTTTGTAATCTTGATTATATATCCTTCAACTAATACTTGCTCTTCTTTGCTAAATTTTTCTAAGAATGTTGTAAGTTGTCTTCCAGCCCCTAAGCAACTTATTCGTTTGGCATTTCTGTGCACGGTATTAAGAATGCCCCTCCACAATGTCCTGAAAAAGCTTACGGGGTCAGCGGCAGATTCCATCACGGCTTTGCACATAGTTACCATCCTGCGTCACTTTAGTTTTCCTAATAAGCACCCTTGAAGCTTTTGTCCACCCTTACTGGTGCAGATCTGCTTATGCTCACTAACTTCTTTTTTTATTTTTTTATTTTTTTAACTTTATTTATTTATAATATGGCCGGCTCGCCTGACCTCTGGGTAGGACTGGCACAGCGTGTGCTGCTGGGGATTGAACCATGGTCTCTGAAGTTGCCTAAGCTTTCCTAAGCAAGCGCTTTAGACTGCTGAGGCATCTCACTGGCCCAAGCTTACTAACTTCTTAAAGCACTCAAAAACACAAACTTTATTAACCTTTTGGCTTTGTTTAGTAAGGGCCACATTCATTTACCATATACTCTTCTAAAAAATGTATATTAATCCTATAAAAATCACACAGTAAGTTTTAGCCAAGGCCTGTGCAGCCACATTCTGCATAACATTTCTGTCAACTGCAGACCGCATATCCTGATCTCACCTTGTTTTTTCTAACTTGCTTTTTTTTTCATTTTGTTTTGTTTTGTTTCATTTTTCTGTATTTAGGACAGGGTCTACAGGGTCTCACTACATAGGTTGAACTCATAGTGATTCTCCTGCTTTCAGCCACCCAAGTGATGGAATTGTGGGTACATGCCACCACATCCAGTATCAATCGCAGTCTCAGTGTGCCCCTGCCATGTAAGGGCTGGCCTGGCATGCCAGGGATTGAACCCTGGCCGCTGCACTCAGCCTAAGCATGTGCTTTAGTCCACTGAGCTATCAGGCTGGCCCAGGTTTTTTGTTTTGGTTTGGTTTGGGATTTTGTTGTTGTTGTCGTTGTTTTGTTTGGTTTTTTGGCTCAGGCTGCTTAAGTGTGGGTCTGGGGATCAAAGTGCTATCTCCTGGGATTTGCTGCACAGGCACTTAAATCAGTGAGCTAACCCACAAGCCCATCCTTGCTGTGGTTACCATTTCTTTCTTTCTTTCTTTCTTTCTTTCTTTCTTTCTTTCTTTCTTTCTTTCTTTCTTTCCTTCTTTCTTTCTTTCTTTCTTTCTTTCCTTTTTGACAGTATCAGGGATTGAACTCAGGACCTTATGCTTGCCAGGCAAACACTTATTCCACTGAGCTATGTCCTCAGCCCTCAGACTGTACATGCAACAGTGATCTCATAGAGTCTTGTGACACTCAGCATGGTGGCACATGCCTGTAATCCCAGTACCTGAGAGATTGAAAACAGGAGAATCACTGAGTCCTATTTATGTAGTGAGACCCTGTAGACCCTGTCCTAAATACAAAAAAAAAAAAAAAAAGCCTTATGTAATTAGAGTAGAAACAGAACTGAATAAGAGGCAGAAGAAAACTGAAGAAGAAAAAGGGCTCCTGCGACCACCTTTAGCAGAAGGCTGTGTAGACCTCAATAAGTTTTAAAGTTTTTTAAAACATTGCTCTCTAAGCCTGGAAGAATAGACATGGTGCTCTCTGGAGCTGCAGAGTTTCCATGCCTTCTGGACATGTCATTTTACCAGAGCCACTGCTGTCTATCAACCCACAAGCTCAGTGACCCCATCCTTCCCGGCAATAGACAAAATGGCATTTCTCACGTATCATCTGATACAGGATGTTTTGGAAAATGTCTGCATTGTACAATGTATGGCTATATGAAGTTAACTAGGAGGATGCTGGTCAGAACTTTAAGGGGTTGTCTACATAGGAAAATCAATTCAAGAAATGTACAAGGTGGTGACAATAATAAAGCACGCTCCAAAAAATGCTAAGAATAGCGTTTTAAGTTTCCCTTTGGGTTTCTCAGGAGGCTTCCTTCTGTGGCCGTGAGTAATGGAGTGGTTTACCACTAGTGATTGAAGTCAGTCTTCAGCTCCTCTGCTTGATGGGGGGTTGAAGGTTAGAGAGAAATATTCTAATCTTGTAGTCACTTCTCTGGCAGCCAGGCCCCT
>PVJA010040945.1:0-18148 GCA_004027025.1 Myocastor coypus | reverse complement strand
GGTGGGACTGGGGTTCAAACTCACGACCTTGCACTTGCCAGGCAGGCACTTGTGCCACGGAGCTATCTCCCCAGCCCCTTTTTGCTTGTTTTTTTTTTTTTGTTTTTGTTTTTGTTTTTTGAAGAAGGCATTTTTGAGACCAAGGACAGAGAATCTTTTTTTTTTTAAAGAATTTTTTTTAATTTTATTTATTATTTTTATTCTTGTTTCAGAACCTTTGTTTGTTTATTCACTCATTTTTATGGCCGGCTCAGCCCACCCCGAGAGCAGGGCTGGCACAGCATGTGGTGCCTGGGATCGAACCGCGGTCCCTGAAGCCGCCCAAGCTTCCCGAAGCAGGCGCTTTAGACCACTGAGCCATCCTGCTGGGCCCCAAGGACAGAGAATCTTTAGTGCCTCTTAGTATGTATTCTATAAGGGTCTATGGTTCTGCTAGTAATGCCTGAATAGGTATCATTCTCTTACTGATGGCTTTGAGGTCTTGCACCAAGCCATATTCTCCTGATGGCTTGACTACTGATAAAATAGGTACATTGCATGGGGACTGGCATGGCATCAGTAATGGTGTGGCCAAAAACTTATCAATAATTGGCTTTGCACTCTGCTTAGCTTCTTTCTTAAGGTAATGCTGCTTTCTATGAGGACATAGAGTAGGGTCCTTTAACTACATGACTAATAGAGTAGCCTTGATGACCCTCTCTGGGGTGTCATCATGCTATGCTCCTGGCAGAGACATTGGTCCCATGGGGTCAGCTTGGCCAGATTCCTAGCAACTAGGAAAGCGGTTGCTAGAGTTTTGATTGTCAGAGTGGCTCTGACTAGGAATAGCACATCTCTTTCAATTACGGTATGGGGCATTCCAATATCACCATAGGGTTGTAACAAAATTCAATGAGATAAATGCTTATGAGAGACTAGGAATGGGAGCCAAGGAGGCTTTCAGTGCTGTCAGGATGATAATCTGATGCATAACCAGGGAATGTTTATGACCAGAGAATTTTGGCGCAGGTTTTTATAGCTTTACAAGTAAACACAGTAACTACATTACCCCATTTTGGAATTGTTATAAAAATGTCACAAGGTTTATTTACATTTCTCAGGGATTTGTTAGTACAGATAAATTTCACCTTACCTATAATGTGTTTTAACTGTTTGTTCCTTAGGTTGGTGATTTGTTTTCCTTTGTGGGTTTTATGGTTAACTAAGAGGGAAGGGGATGAGACCGAATTCACCTAAAGGGCCGGCCAGATAGCTCAGTGGACTAAAGCACCTGCTTAGGCAGATGCAGGGAGTGGGATTTGATCCCCAGTGCACCATGCTGCCCCTGCCCCCTGTCACTCTGAGAGGACAACTGAGACTGGGCATGGTGATGTTTGCCTATAATTCTAGCACTTGGAAGTCTAAAAACAAGAGGATCATTACAAGTCTGACCTATGTAGTGAGACTCTGTAGACCTTGTAGATATAATAAATAAATAGATAAATAAGTGAATAAATGAAATAATTTATTTCACTGAGATTAATCTCTCTTAAAGTGAGCCCAGAGCTAGAGAATCATCTCACATTTATTGTGGGCTAAAGTCAGGCTAGGAAATGTGCATAATTACTTTGGTGAACACAAACTACTTTTTCTATTGACTTCCACCACTTGCCTAACACTAGGTTTATGCAAATGCTAGCTGGTAACACCCAAGCAAGCCATCAAAGAACAGGGCACCAGCAGGAGAAGCTGCTATCTGCAGCCTTGGATCCCAGCTTGCCAGGATTTACAAGTGAGAGACAGCAGCTCTCCCTGGGCTCTGTGTATTGCTCCTTCTCCCTTGGGACGTTAGGCTTTTGTCTCATATCTATATTTCTATTCATATTGTTGTCTTTTCTAAGGTACATTGTGCCTCCTTGTGGTTTCACAAGGAAATGAGGTTACAGAGAGGTAAGCGCAGTAAATTATTTACATATAACTTGACTTCGTAACTCATCACATTCTCCACTGGTTGTATATATGATTCAAATCCTTGATTCAGTCAGCAAACTGGCTCTCATGTTCTGTCAAAGTCTTTTTTTTTTTTTTTGCGGGACCAGGGTTCGAACTCATGACCTTGCACTTGCCAGGCAATCATTTATGCCACGGAGCTATCTCCCCAGCCTCTATAATTTGATCTTAATGCCATCGATTTTATAGACTGTACTCAGTCTTGTACATACTTTACCAGTTAATGATGCATGGCCCTATAGTTAGGGCTAAGAGAAACAGGAGAACAGGTCCAATTAAGGCAGCTAGCAGGTCATTTATCCAAGGAGCCATTTCCAGCTAACTTCTTTTTCAGCCAATCAAGCTTGGGAATGAAATAAAATCTCTGTAACAATTTTGACAGTTTTGTTTCTCCTAAATGAGTGTCCTGATGGGTCGGCGGCACTAGTTCCCGGCCTAGTGTTTCCAGGAGGAGAACTCTTGAATTGGGCAGCATCAGTCAGCCCTCTGGAGTTGGAATGATCTTTAAACTCTTGGGCAGCATGAGATCAGAGTCTGAGTAAGTGGATTTTCCTAGAGGTCGGAGGACAGGCAGTATCTCTAGTGGCCCCATTGGCTTTTGTGTTACCTCTCAAGCTGTAATATGGGCCAGAGAGTCTCCCCAGGCAATTGGAGAGTTTTCCTTCAGCTGAGTTGTTTAGACCCTCAAGGTACATAGGGTCTGGGGGCAGGCAGGGTCTGTGGTACTTTGGCTATGTACTTTTTTTACTCGTGCATGACGAATCCCTGGCTTGCAACCTGTAACTCTCGGGAGGTCTCAGTTCTGGTGGGCAGGGCCTCTACCATCCTGAGAAGGTGCAAATAAGCATCACAGATACTTTTCAACCATCCATCTAATCTCAGTGAAGTCCACTTTGACATCCTTAAGACATCCGGTTTACACTGTGGGAGAAAGACTAAATTATTGTTAGCACAAGTCACACATTTGCTGGCCATTAAGGTACACAAGGTCCAAAGCCTGGAGATATAGAAATAGTGGTCAGCTTGGTCATAGTTGTTTTTCTCAAATGGGTCTTGTCATGTAGTTTCTGAATCACAGAAATTCCCATGTGTTTAGACAAAAAATACTCTTCCCCTGACAAGATTTGCCATCCTTTTTCTTTTTTAATGCCCCTTCTGGCTTGGCCTACAATAACTCAGTCTCAAAATATTTGCTTGGCTGAAGGAGTGGCACTACCGTGACGTGTGTTTCTGGCAGTGAGTCCCCCACAGCAGCATGCTCTACTGTCAGGTCAGCAGCCCTATTGTCTCAGCCTATTTGATGTCCAAGACAATGTGTCATTGTCACTTCAGTGGGCTACTATATTTCCTGTAGCAAGCTTAAAAATCTCCTGGAAGTTTTTGATGTCTTTTCTTCCTGCAGTTAGGAGGCCTCTTTATTTTGGGCTGAAGTCCCCCAGGAGCGTGTTTCTGACCACACTATCCTTTCCACAGTCACAGCCGTTGTTTCTGTCCTCTATACCGCATGGATTACCATACTGCTTCCATCTGCAAGCAGGATGAAGTTGGAGTCTTGGAGTTGTATATCCTGCATGTCAGGCGTTGCAGAATAAATAGCCTCATGGTCTCTACACAGTCTTGCTCACTCAGTTCCAATGATATTGGAAGGAAGGATGCAGGATTAATGGTCTGTATAGTCTCAAGAGTTAGATGTGAGTCTTTAAGGAAGGTTGCCTGATACTGGGCCAGCCTCGTGTCTGAGAACCACCTTTGCCTGCCTTACTACGCATCCACAGTGAAGTTTTTGTGAACTGTTAAAATATGTTAAAACGGGGACGGGGAAATAGCTCTGTGGTACAAGTGCCTGCCTGGCAAGGGCAAGGTTTTGAGTTTGAACCCCGGTCCCGCAAAAATAAAACAAAACAAAAATATGTTTATATGTGTTTAAACTTTTGTCCTTGGGTTAGTAACTCTACTGAGTCATCTTATTTCCTTTTTTTTTTTTTTCTTTTAAGTGTAAAATAGGGTCTCACTACACAGCTTGGACTCATAGTGATCCTTGTGTTTTCAGCCTTCCCACCACTGGGATTATAGGTGTGTGCCACCATGCCTGGACTTGGTGGCTGGCTCAGCTCTCTCAGGGGCAGGAATGGTATGGTACCAGGGATTGAGCCCTGGTCCCTGCACTTTCCTAGGCAAATGCTTAGTCCACTGAGCTATCTCGCCAACCTTTTACTTTCTTTCTCTATTTGGAGGTCCTTCTTTGTTAGAGAGCCCTATCTAATTGTCTGTAATAATTGTGCCACTAACTTAGCTGTCTATAATATTTTTCCTCTGAAGAACTATCCTTAACTGAGGTTAGGTGTAGGGTTTTTTTTTTTTTTTGTACAGGATCTACAGGGTCTCAATGTACAGATCAGACTCATAGTGATCCTTCTGTTTCCAGCCTCCCAAGTGCATGCCACTACTCCCAGTCTCAATTGCTGCCTCAGCGCTCCCCAGGGGAAGGGTTGGCACAGCATGCTGGGGATAGAACCCTGGTCCCTGTGTCTGCCTAAACAGGTGCTTTAGTCTTCTGAACTATCTGACTGGCCCCCTAATGGCATCCTTGTAGTGCATTTAAATCTCTACCTTGGAATAGAATATTCTTTTTAGTCAATTGTTCATACCTAGTACATAAGAAGCTTTTACTTAATTTGTTGCTCTTTAATAGGATATCACTGAAAAAATTTGTAAATTTATCTGAGCTCTTTAATAGCTAAGCATCTCTAAATGTAGTGGCACATACATAGCATACATATTACATAATTTTTGTTACAAATTATCATTTGACTGATGACCTCGTGTCGGCTTGACATGAGCCTCTTACTACATCTGGAGCACAAGAAAAAGGCATATGTCTAAATTTGAAAGAACATGTCTATCACTATAAACAATCCCAGTTTTAGAATACTGTACACTTAGAAGGTATGAATACATTTAATACACCATAGGATTAGCAATTATGAATTGTCATTATTTTGTTTCTTAATTTAGTTTTGTACCAAGAGCTGCTCAGGGTAGGTGTGGGGATCAAACCGCTGTCCCCTGTGCCTGACTGAGATTGTCCCCTGTGCCTGACTAAGATTGTCCCCTGTGCCTGACTGAGATTGCCTACATAGGCGCTTAAACCGCAGAGCTAATCCGAAAGCCCCCCACAATAATATATTTTGAACAATATTTATTGGGTGTCTCCTATAAGGCTATGGAGATTACTGGGACTTCTCTTTAATAAGCATAGACTGCACAATTGTTTTCAGCAGCTGCTTACTCATCAATGGGAACCCTAAAGGATATAGTATATCATGGAAAAATCATTATATTGCCAACCCTTAAAAAAGAAATTGAAAATTCATATATAGCATTCTCAGTGGACACTTTGACCACAGTTATCCAAGTAGTAGTTGGCTGTGCTAATGTGTGCAGGTGAATGGCCACCACGTTGTGCATTTCTTGTAATAGTAGGACAGAATATCTTGAAATCTGAAGGAGCAGGAGTGATACACCTTCCACGGAGCCCTTTCAGCTCCCCAGTATGGCCCATGCATCACCTAGGTGGGCTGTGTGGACCACCCTGATGCTGGCAGTCAGAGCCAATCTGCTCAGGAGGGCAGGCAGTGGACTTTCTAGATATTGCCCAACTTGTGTCATGGCTTGGAGGCCCAGGACCTGGCCACCTGGGCCAGGCCATACTCTGTGTCACTGTTTTGTATTGATGATATTGTCTTAACCTCTGATTGCCTTGTGGGTTTAAAAGCCACTGTGTACAGTCGGAAGGAAGCTTTGCTCGCGTATTGACAAAGGCAAGGTCCAGGGGACTGGTTTGCCTGTCAAATTCTTGAGCTTTATATGGTCAGGTAAGACCAGACAGACATATCTAGGCTTACTAGGTCTTTGGTGGATGTGCCACACATTTGTCTTTTGTCCCAGATGACCAAAAAGAGTACAACATGGGGCTGGACAGATGCAGAAGCTCCTTTGCAGGAATCAGAGGGCTGTTGCACAGGTGAAAGCCCTACAAATCATTGACCCTAACCTGCCATTTCTACTAAATGTAAGTAGAAATCACAATGGATTTGGCTGGGACCTAGGGCAAGAACAGGGAAAGTGGAAGCACTCTGTTGGGTTGGGTTTTGGTCACACTTGTGGAGGGAACTCAGAGTTGGCATTCCCTGATTGAGAAACAGCAGCACTGTACACTGTTCTGCATGCTTATAAGGGGTCATGGGACAGACAGAAAGCTGAGTATGGACGTGAACAGCCCGTCCTAGAAGTGCAGCGGCACAGGCCCCCGCTTGCATGCGCTGGGGATGTACCTCCCCAGCAGTGGGCCTCTGTCTTGGATAGACTGTTGCCAGCTGAACTGGCCACAGTTTTGGGACCCACGAAGTACATGTCCTGGGAGCCTGATTTGGAGGACAGACTATAAGACATGGCCTCTAGTCCCTATACAAAAGAGAATGTGGGACTCCAGATAACGCCAGATATACTGATGGGTCCAGCAGTGATCTGACTCACAATGGATTCAGTCGCTGTCCAGCCCCAGTATGGAATACTCTGCCTGGAGCAGGCATGTCAAGCCAATGGGCAGAGCTGTGGCTTATGTGATTAGGCCCCCATTATGTGTTCCAAGAAGATTGGGCCATCATGAAGGGGCCGTTGCTCAGGTGGGTGGCTTGGGTAGCTCAAGAGTGACAGATGGGGCATCATCCCTGGTATAGTGCTATCTGTGATGAAACACACTGAAGTGTGACCAAAAAATGACTATATAGGGTTTCATGGTTGAGGACATAATCCCTTCCTCTCACCCAGAAGTGACTGACCAGATGCTTTGTTCAGACGCTGCAATGACTGACTGCTGGGAATTGTGCTTGACAAAAAATATTGACTGTGACACAGGATGCTGCTAGGAATAGCATTTCACCAGGAACAAGGACAATAAACCTGGTTCTCCAAGTGGAAGCCCTTGGTCACCATGTGGCCCCGGCCTTGAATATTATGTGTCAGGCTCTGATGTTGCTTATGAATGAAATACTGAAAGAAAGTGAAAATGAACAAAAGAAAGAAAGATGTTTTTACAGAACTATGAGATTCTTGATTTGTTGACTACAGTTAACAAATGTATATGTGAGCCCTGTCACATATAAAATGTTGCCTTTATGTGTCCCCAACCTTCGGGGGTGGGATGTGGGGAAACCACTCAGACTGCTTGAAAGCTCAAAGCTCAGGGGCATCTAAGGACACCTGAGCACGTGACCTTGATTGTGTAGTACAAGCACATCATGGGATACAGTTTTGGAACCACGACAGCACAGATAAACACACATGTGTTGATCAGGGCACAATATAAGGTTATACACAGGAGATAACAGCAGGCATAAGAAACATAGAGCAAAGGAGCAGGTGGTTCTGGCTCTTGTGCTCCATGCTGCCAGCTATGGTTGTTGATGCCTTATATACATTTGTTCTTTAACCTGGGGACCTCTCCTTGCATCACCCAAGCAGGCTGACGAGAGGCCAAAGGTAACTTACAGTAATCTCATCAGGTCTCAGAAAAATTTCCATTAAAATATTTATGCAATTTTTAAATATCCTGATGTATACATGTTTTTGGTGGAATATTTTGTGTACAGCAAGCAACGAATGAATTACATACATCTATCAATTGATATATATATATATATATATATATATATATATATATATATATATATATCTTTATTTATTTATTTATTTACTTATATTCTGGCCAGCTCAGCTCAGTCTGCCCTGGCAGTGGGGCTGGCACAGCATGTGGTGTCAGGGTCCCTGCAGTTGCCTAAGCCTGTCTAAGCAGGTGCTTTAGACTACTGAGCTATCTCACTGACCCAATAGATGTATATTTTTATATACTAAATGTAAGAGTTTTCTTTTAAGTGGCTGCCCTGGTTTTTGGATTTTACTGGAGGTGAGGAGGGGCAGCTAACTTAGTTAAAGTACCTGGCTTTCTTCCATGCTCCGCTTATCAGGTCTCCTTCTGGCACATGGGGATTGAACTCAGGACCTTGCACTTACCAGGCAGGGGCTTATGCCACTGAGCTATCTTCCTGGCCTCTTGTTTTATCAATGGCTCCCACCAGTAAAGTCTTAACTCTTTTTAATCAGAAGCAGCTAAAAGCCCTAACGAGGACCTTATTTTCTTTTCCTTCCCCATGGAGGCCTTCCCCCACAGTACTGACAAAAGACATGGCATGCACAGAAAAGTGATGCTGGGTGACAGAGAAGTGGAAGGACCGCACCTAGCCCATCGCAATCAAGTGGCCATGGCAGTGGCCTCCTATACCTCGGACCCTGGGAATTTAAGGGATCTGTGGCGCAGCCCAGGTGCCTCTTGAGTCTCTAGGGGTGGACTGACAAGGTGCTGAGTCAGCTTCAGGGTGCTCTCCACATGCATGCTTTTCCCAGAATTCACTCTGATCTTCGCTGTGCACATGAGACCCAAACATGTACTCATAAACCTTTAATAGTGTTGCAGCAGGGTGAAGGTGATTGCACGTCAGGCCAAGGCATCCACCAAGTCGGAGGTTTGCTAGGTTTTTGTCTGGTTATTCTCTACCTGTCTTAGGATAATCAAAGGAGCCCTAGGGTACTGTTTCAATGGGTGGAAGAGGGAGACTCCCTCAGCTCCACTGTCTCTAACTGCAGCGCCAGGGCTGATCAGGTGCACCTTCTTTTCAATCAAGCCTCATGTTAGGCACTTTAGAGATGTTTACTCAGGACATTTTTCTAAGAAGCACATGGGAAAAATATTCTTTCAACCAAGAAGATGTAAAAAAACTAAGGTTTGGAGAAATTATATTTTTTTTACAAGCATGTCTAACCAGGCACTGCAGCACCAGGATGCAAATCTAAAGCAGCTTGACTGCGACCTACCTAATGCTCTGTTGAGGTACACATCAGGCCTGACCAGAGGGAAAGCCACTAGGCTGAGCGCCATCCAGAGCACTTGGGACTTCTGCACAAAGAAACCACCTCTGAATGGGAGGGTAGCTGGAGTCCTCTGTGCTGCTGTAAAGTTGGCTTCATTTTTAACAAAAAAGTTTTCTATAATGTAAAATATGTAGTCCTGCAAGTGTACAACAACACCAAAAAGCATCTGTAAAAGATTTACTTACTTAAAAACCTGATGGACACACCATGTTATATTGTTAAATTACTTCTTAGAGTTGGATCTCTTAAATTATACCTCCCTCCTCCCCAATGCATTCTGGCTTCTTTAATCTTTCTCATGTGGCTCATCTATTTTTCTTTCTGTTATCATCCTCTGGCAGCCATCAAACTGTGCTGGCTGACAATAAAATTACTGAGCGTTTAAAGAAAAAAGATATCTTTCATGTAGGCACCATGACAACAGTCTGTCCTACACATTTATAAAAGAGTCTGGGCAGGGTTTGTTGGGACTGAGCTCAGGCTTCATATGTATGTGTTTCTGCGGGCTCCCCGCACCCCCACCCCTGGGTAGGTTTAGAGTGTGCTGGCAGATCATCGGTAGAAAGCGGTGGCAAGTCTCTTTCAGCGGAACAATTAGTGCAATTAAGCCAATTGTAGAGAGTGGCACAGTGGCGACTCTGTGGTCCTTCAGGGATGAACAACTCTGGTCTTGGGAGGGAGGGGAGGCATCTATCTGATAAGCTTTGATGAGACACTAACGGCTCTCAGAAACAAAGAAAAAAAGGAAGGAAGGATGGCTCAGAGATTTCTCTTAGATGTACACACACACCAAAAATGGTCTTGTGTACAGTGACACAGAAATGAGCTGTAAAAGGCAGCAGTGACTTGGCTCAAACACGGCCAGATTTTAGGGTTGCAGCCAGGACTTTGCAAGTCCTCCACCTACCTAGAGTAAAGTTCCCATCTGTGAGGAAGTATAGCGCACCTCCTTGCAGGTCAGGTGTTGGGATCAAAGGGATTGAACGCCAAGCACTGACTCCACCCTTCAGAGGAACTTGGTAGAAGCTGGCTCTGTCTCTCAGTTTATAGACATATTTTAAAAATTATTATTAGTATTAGTATTTGGTACTGGGAGTTGAAGTCAGGACCTGACTCTTGCCAGGCAGGTGCTGTGCCACTGAGCTATGTCCCTGGTTAAAAATTAATTTCAAAGGGCTGGAGAGATAGCTCAGTAGAATAAACACTTGCCTGGCAAGCACAAGGTCCTGAGTTCAATCCCTGGTACTGAAAAAAAAAAAAAGAATTAAAACAAAAAACAAATTCCTGCCTTTCAAAAAGTAATATCAAAACCCACCTTGTCTCTTCCTTCCTTCTTTATCACCTTAAAGCAAAACTCAGAAGAAAATCTTAATTCTCTCCTAAACTCATCTTCCTGACTACACATACCCCTGCAAGGTTACAGGTCAGGTGAGCAACTATAACTGTAAACATAACTGTAAACAGAGTTATGAGGCATCCTGATCCCACCAGACCATGTTTTCCTTCAAGACTGACCTCCACTCTATTCCTGATAACAATGAGAATTACAGTCCTCAAAGGCCCTGTGACACCCCATGACATTCACAACATCCAGATTTGTGACACCCTGTCCCCACGACATCCAAAGCGTTCTAGGGCTGGCAAGATAGCTCAATGGACTAAGCACCTGCTTAGGCAAACACAAGGACTGGGGTCTGATCCCTAGCCCCACATGCCACACTGGCTCCACCCTTGGTGCCCTGAGCTGGCCACTGAGACCCAGCATGGTGGCACATGCTTATAATCCTAGCACTGGAGAGGCTGAAAACAGAGGATCACTACAAGTCCAAGCTGGGTAGTGAGACCCTGTACCAAACACATAAAATTTAAAAAAAAATGTTCTATTTTTGGGCCAGCAAGATGGCTCAGTGGTCTAAAGCGCCTGCAGAGGAAAATTAAGGCAAGTGCTGCAACCGCCCCTCGATCCCTGGCACCACATGCTGCACATCCCCACCCCAGGGCGGGCTGAGCCGGACATAACACAAACAAATAAATGAGGTTTAAGGGAAATAAATAAAAAAAATCTTTAAAAAAAGTTCTATTTTTCCTTCCAAGGCTCAGTTACAAAACTGTTACTATGTGGATAGCCATCTTTGCTTAGGCAAGTATAGGGTCCAGGGTTCAATTCCCTCACCTGCTTTTGTGCCACTAAACAGGCCAATCTGTGACCACATGCGTAAAAGCTGAGCCCTTCTTTTTGTTCAGGATTCAGTCCTATAGGCAGAAGTCTAACTGAGTCAGGTGCATCTAATGAAACTCCTGTTTCATGGTGGTCTATCTTTTAAATTCTGTAGCAACCTCTCTTCTTCCTGTTACCTTTCTTTCCAACTTTCTTCTTCTTCTTCTTCTTCTTCTTCTTCTTCTTCTTCTTCTTCTTCTTCTTCTTCTTCTTCTTCTTCTTCTTCTTCTTCTTCTTCTTCCTCTTCTTCTTCTTCTTCCTCTTTAATTAATTAATTAATTTTTGCAGAATGGGGATTGAACTCAGGCCCTTGTGCTTGCCAGGCGAGAGCTTATTCTGCTGAGCCATCTCCCCAACCCTCTCCCTTTCCAACTTCCAACTGTTTTTCAAACAGTACATGCATTCAGCTACATGAATGCTGTAGGTCAGTGTATACAACCCAGTTATTGTAAACAACCCAGTTAAACAAAGAGAATGTAGAACATCCCATAGCCTACATCCAAGTGACCTATTCTGTGTCACACATGTGCACTTGAGCCAGTGCTCCTCCACTGGGCAGTAGCTAGAATCATTTTGGGGGGCAAGGATGAAGAAGAGGCTGGGCCCTGTCCCAGAGCTTAGGACTTGATGGGCTGAGATGGGCTCTGGCCACTGGCATAGTAAAAGCTTCCAAGTGACTCTACTGTACAATAAAGACCTGCTTTGTACAGCTGGATTGGTATCATGTAATTCACAAAAGAAACTTATAGCTTGATAGTTACTCTTAGTAAACTATAGTGAAGACATTCTAATAAGTGCATTTCCACAAGCTAGTCTGTTTTTGTTTTTGTTGTTGTTGTTTTGAGATAGGATCTCACTCTACATGTCAGATGGGCCTTGACCTCCCTGTGTAGCCAGCTCATGCCATCCTCCTGCCTCAGCCTCCCATGTACTGGGATTACAGGTGCACACCACAGTGCCCAGCCCATAGACTAATTTTAAAAGAGACAAAGATGGCTGGGGGCATAGGTCACTGGGCGAGTGCTTGTGTAGCATGTGTGGCACCTCGCATTAGAGCTCCAGCATCACAAAAAAGTAAGTCAAGATAAATGAATAAAAAGCAAAAGATAAAAAATGAACTTATTTAAATTAAAGAAATTGGGGCCCGGCAGGATGGCTCAGTGGTCTAAAGCACCTGCTTAGGAAAGCTTGGGTGGCTGCAGGGACCGTGGTTCAATCCCTGGCATCACATGCTGCACCAGCCCTGCCCTCAGGGCAGGCTGAGCTGGCCATAAGAATGAATAAATAAACAAACAAAAGTTCTGAAACAAGAAAAAAAAATAATAAAAATTAAAAAAGAATAAATTAAAGAAATTATGTTGGCCCACTAGCTCAGTAAACTAAAGTGCTTGCTTAGGTAGATGCAGGGACTGGTGTTTAATGAATTGTTTTTTTTTCAAGACCAGGGTTCGAACTCACGACCTTGTATTTGCCAGGCAGGTACTTGTGCCACAGAGCTATCTCCCAAGTCCCTCAATTATTAAAAATAAATAAATTAATAAATAAGTTATAGAAACTTAAATAGTATAAAATGAGGTATGAGAAATCTGCATGAAGAATGTAAATTAGCCAGTTCTTCCATCCAAATACTAACCAGACCTGACTTTGCTTAGCTTCTAAGATGAGACAAGATTGGGCGTGTTTAGGGTGGTAGGGCTGTAGACTACATTAGCTAGTTCCAGAATCATTTCCAGTTGGACATCTGAGAAGTGACATTCACCTTTTTTTCACACAAATACAAGATACACTATTATGTCATATTATTACTGACAAGAATCAGAGATACCAAAAATGTTCTTGAACAATGCAAAGTTAGTTCAATTATTTAAATATGAATGCAGAACTCTAATATTTCATACATGCATTTTATCATGTCATATGTATATATATACATATATATGCACATTTATTTATTTATTTATTTATTTATTTATTTATTTATTTTGAGGCAGGGTCTTGCTATGTGGTTCAGGCTAGCCTTGAGCTCACTTTGCACTCCAGACTGGCCTTGAATTCACAATGATCCTCCTGCCTCAGCCTTCTGAGTGCTGGAGTTAGAGATGTGCACTACCATGCCCAGCCTGATAATACATTGGGTTAGTAATAGTAATGATATTTTGTCATACTTACATAGATTTATTTATTTATTTATTTATTTGGTATAAGGTCTCACTATGCAGCTAAGATGCGTAGTGTGTGTGACATACACAGCATAGCGATCCTCCTGTCTTAGGCTCCCCAGCACTGGGATTACAGACATGCACCACCATGTATGTTTTCAGTGGCCAGCTTCGAGTGGGGCCAGCATGGCATGTTGTACTAGGATTAAACTTGTGACCTTGGGCTTGCTAGGCAGGCATTAAGACTGCAAGCTATCTCTCCAATCCTATATAGTTTCTCAGTACAGATTAAATACTCACATTGATTGTCTGCTATTAAAAACATTTTAAATACTCTTAACTCAATAAAATAGTCACATTTTTCTTATAAAACCCTGAACGTGGGCAGCCATTGTGGTACACTGAGCTCTAAAGAGACAGCACAGCAGCAAGTGAGAGCTGGTCAGGCACTGGGCAACTCCGCCCTGCTAAGGAAACAAGTAAACATGGGCAGCAGAGAAACAAAGAAGTTCAAGGCTCCCAGTGTGCCCAAGAGGCCTCCTTTGGCCTTCTTGTGTTCTGAGTGTCGCCCAAAGTCACAGAGGAACATCCTGGCCTCCCATTGGTGATGTTGCAAGGAAACTGGGAGAACTGTGGTATAAATAACAGTGCAGCAGGTGCCAACCAGCTGTATGAGAAGAAGGCTGCTAAGTTGAAGGAAAAGTGCACAGAGGGCATCGGTGCCCACTGTGCTAAGGGAGAGCCTGGTGCACCTGGGAGGGAGTGGTCAAGGCTGAAAGAAGCAAGAAAAAGAAGGAAGAGGGGGAAGATGAAGATGAAGATGAAGAAGATGATTATGATGAATAAGTTGGTTCTAGTACAGGTTTTTTTTCTTGTCTATAAAGCATTTAACACCCTTGTATACAGCTCACTCCTTTTTAAGAAAACATGAAATGTAAGACTGTTTAAGATTGTTTTTAAACTGTACAGTGTCTTTTATATATATACATATATACATATTTTTGTGTATATATATATATATATATATATATATATATATATATATATATATTTAACACACTGCTGAATGTGTCTTTAGATACGCCTGTCCTGGTGGTATTTTCAATAGCCACTGTCCTTGCCTGATACAGGATGGAGGTTGTAAGTTGGCATGGAAATTGAAAGCAGGTTCTTGTTGGTGCACAGCGCAAATTAGTTTTATATGGGAACAGTAGTTTTTCATCTTCAGTTGTCTCTGATGCAGTTTATATGAAATAATTGTTGTTCTGTCAACTGAATGCCACTCTGCAATCCAAAACAAAAACATGCAGCTATTTGTTGGCATTCTGAATGCTTTTAAGTAAATGCACTTAAAAAATAAAATCATCAATATGATTAAAAGAGCTTTAAAAGAACAGTCGTTGTTTGTTATTTCTGGCATTAAGCGTGGTTTTACCTTTTTTTCTGTAGAAGTGTGAGTACTGTGTGATATTAGTGATTGCTTCAAGACATAGCATTCATGAACAACATTAGAAGTGTCACCAAAGGAATTTTTCACAGTGAACTTTCAACTTGAAGAGGTTGAAAACATTTCAGTTATTTTCCAAATTCGCTGTCAAGTATATTATTGTTTTACTGGTGATTTCATTATGTGACATTGAAAAATGTTTTGGTCCCATTCAGAATTGTTAGGCTACACATTCTGCTTGAAAACATAAAGTCTGACATAGCTTAAATAACCAAATATGCTTTAGTAGACAAAGACTATTGGTGAAACTGCAAAAAATATTCAATTTCTCATTTCTGCAGTTTGGTGGATTATTTTATTTTATTTTTTAAGAATTTATTTATTTATTCATTTTTTTCTTGTTTCAGAACTTTTGTTTGTTTGTTTATTTTTATGGCCAGCTCATCCTGCCCTCAGGGCAGGGTTGGCACAGCATGTGGTGCTGGGGATCCAACCACGGTCCCTGCAGCCTCCCAGGCTTTCCTAAGCAGGCACTTTAGACCACTGAGCCATCCTGCCGGGCCCCTTGGTGGATTATTTTAAAATTTTACCATTGTCGTTACACTTGGTCTTATATTCTGACCTCTTCTTAAATGAACTACTAAATGTAATTTTTTTTTTTTTTTTTGCGGGACCAGGGTTCAAACTCACGACCTTGCACTTGCCAGGCAGGCGCTTGTGCCATGGAGCCATCTCCCCAGCCCCCTAAATGTAATTTTAAATAAATGAAGATACAACCTTTACTTACTTCTAAGTAATGACTTTATAAGAGCTAGCAGCATCAAGTAAGATTTATTTTTTGTTCTGTATACTACTGGTGAGAATAGGGAAAAAAAAATTAACACAGCTCCACAAGGGCTATAAGGTTCACCTGCATAGTTCTTTTAGAATTTTAAATCATGTTCAAAGTTAAATTCCTTTTGAACAGAAATTATGTTGTTGTTTTGTGGTTCTGTGGTCTCGAAAAATAGGCACTCATTTGTCTCATGGGCTCACTAGTGTGGCAAGCCAGGGTCACTGCAGTTAAGTGAAACAGCTCAACTCACCTGGATAGCTTTTAAGGTCAGGGCGTTCGTTACAAGTGGCATGATGTGTTTTATTTACCAGGTTGTAGCCACAACTTCTAGAGAATTTTTCCCCTCCAAAATATTTGGAAAAGGATAGAACACTTCCTGTTTTTGAGTTCTGTGCTGGCTTAGTCTCCATGAGTGTCTTTTCTGCACCTATGACCCTGGCCCACAAATACAGTCATGCCAACCTAACTGCTAAGCCAGCTATGCTCCAAGTGGCAGCTCCTAGGCTCACAACACATGATCTTCCTCCTCCTCACCCTTTGCCTCTTCTTCGCCTCTCTCCTCCCCCTAGGCATCACCTGCTCTTGCTCCTCATTCTCACCCTGTTCTTCTCCTCTTCCTGTTCCTTCTCCTCCTCTTCTTCCTCCTCCTCCTTGTTCTTATTCTGTTTCTGAGGATAGAACGCAAGGCCCAGTTCTCTACCATGTAGCTACACCCACAACCCGCAAATCACTTCTAACTGAGGAACATGACTCCCGTTATCATAACGTGCAAATTGTAACCCAGAAATGATGTGGCATTGGGCTTATACCTTATTTTCAACTTTTGACATATAAACTATAACAACTTTAAATTTGTTCTTATGTTCTCTATTTTTTGTTTTGTTTTATTTTGAGCAAGGATCTTGCTTTGTAGTTCAGGCTGGCTTTGAAGTAACTCACTGTGTAGCCCAGGCTGGCTTCATACTGATGCTGACCCTTCTGCTTTAGCCTCGCAAATGCCAGGATTGCAGGTATCCACCACCATATCCCGCCTTTGTTTTTCTAAGATAATGTCTTGCTAGGTTGGCCTTAAGCACACTATGTGGCCTGGGCTGGCCTTGAGCTAGAGCTGATCCTTCTGCCTTAGCTTCCCCGGTGCTGGAGTTATACTTTTGTGTGCTATTATGTCCAGCTTATGGTACTATGTTCTAAAGTCCAGTCCCCAAATGGGGCCCGGCAGGATGGCTCAGTGGTCTAAAGCACCTGCTTAGGAAAGCTTGGGTGGCTGCAGGGACTGCAGTTCAATCCCCAGCACCATATGCTGCGCCAGCTCAGCCCTCAGGGCAGGCTGAGCTGCTCATAAAAATAAGTAAATAAGCAAACAAACAAAAGTTCTGAAACAAGAAAAAAAATAATAAAAATTAAAAAGAAATAAAGTCCAGTCCCTCAGAAGTGAATTGCCAGGGCTGGCATGAACCTTGTAGGTTCATGTGCAAGGGTCCAATGCCCAGTCCTGCCCCCAAAAGAATCTCTAGAGAATCACTAGGTCATGTTGGATGACACTATACTTTTTTTTTTTTGTCTTTTTGAGACAGGGTCTCGCTATGCAGCTCAGGCTGGCCTTGAACTCACCTCTGTAGCCCAGGCTGGTCTTGAACTCGCACTGATACTCCTGCCTCAGCCTCCAAAGTGCTGGGATTACAGGCATATGCCACCACACCTGGCCTGGATGACACTATACTTTATAGAAACGGTATAAAAGCATCTCATTTTCATTCCCAGTTCTTTATTACTCTAAGATCAAATGTCTGTTTCCGTACACTGCATGGCCATCTATGCTTCTTCCTTCATAAATCGTTCATGGCCCTTGCCCATTTCCTGTTTGAGTTGTGTGAGTTTTCTTATTCATATTTAGAAATATTTATTGAGAATGATTAGGTACAGCTCAGCTAAAGCACCATAACCAAATTTTCCAAAACAGAATGACTTAAAGACAACAAAAATAATTTTCCCCTGATGTTAGAGTCTCAAGGTGAGCCATCCAAGTTAGGAGGATGACCACCTGAGTTTCGTTTATTTCATCTCTGAAATGGGATAGTTGGAGGATGTGTAGGGATCAGTTTTCAAAGGAAATGAAGACAGTTTTAATGGCAAGAGGATCATGGATACTGAGGACTGAAACCTCAGATGGCTATCACCAGGGTCTCTGTCTCTGTCTCTATCTCTGTCTCTGACTCTCTCTCTCTGTCTTTCCTTCTCTCTTGCACACACACACACACACACACACACACACACACACCAATTAAGAGCAATCATATACCTAAACAAATGAACATAAATAATTTATAGAATATGTTAGAGCAAGCTGGGTGTGGTGGCGCACACCTGTAATCCCAGCACTTGCGAGGCTGAGGCAGGAGGATCGATGTAAGTTCAAGACCAGCGTTGGCTACGAAATTGAGCTCAAGGCCAGCTTGAACTTCATAGTGAGACCCTGTCTCAAAAAGACAAAAAAAAAAAAAAAAAAAAAAAAA
>PVJA010040944.1:0-18193 GCA_004027025.1 Myocastor coypus | reverse complement strand
TGAGACCATAGACAGTACTTTATAGAACTGTTGTTAGTGTCAGCCTTCGGGACGAGTCACGGCCTTTGCTTGGCCATTTTGCTTTCTGTGAAAGCCTGAGAGAATGCTTTTCTCCGGGTGGCTATCTTTAGATGCACTGCAGTTCATTCATCCCTTTCCTCTGAGGTCCCATAATCTCCTTGACCAGGAAATTTGGGACACCTCTGAGTCATAGGATATTACAGCACAGGTTCTCTTATATCCTGGGTCTTTATTGACCTTGAAGGGCTAGGGCCAAAATATTGGCTATCCTTATAGCCCTTCTTTTTCTCCAATTTTTGGTCTGTTAACTTACATTCTTAACCCTCCAGCAGAAAAGCTTTGAGAGTTTCACTACATACATCAGATTTATAATGATTATCCTGTTTTTAGCCTCTCAAGCACTGGGATTGCAGGACTGTGCCCCCACGCTCAGTCTCAGTCACAGTCTCAGAGCACCCCCCAGGGTCAGGGCCAGCACAGCCCTCCAAGGATCAATCAAACCCCAGCTGCTGCACTCTGTCTAAGCAGCTGGTTTAGTCCACTGAGCTATCTGGCCAGCCCTCACATGGTTGTTCTTATATGAGTAAACCTAAATATAAAGAAAGAGTAAAATACTAAATGTATAATATGAAATAAAGAGATACAACTCTTGCAGAAATGGAGGAGAAAAGGATGAAAAACAGAACTAATATGTGCTATATAGATATAAATTCCTCGCAAATATTGTTATCATTATGCACTACAAGTGTATACAAATAACGAAAGATTAAGAAAAAATAAAACTACATATTATGTTTTATATTTAATCAAATATTTAGAAAAATATGTGGAAATATAAATTAAAATATTGGTTTCTTAGGGCTGGAGAGTAGAAAACATAAAATATTCTAAAATGGAGGGATTTAACTAACCCGTGGAAATCATTGAACTCTCCTCTTTTAAAGGGCTAAGTACATGTTATGTCAATCATATCTGTAGCCGTTACACCAACAGTTAGCAACATCAACAATCCTGTGGATCCTTCTGCTAGCCTCCCCCAATCCTAGTTAGCATCACTTTGAGTAAACATGATATAGGACATCCAACACGCAAGTTTGACTGGGTCTGGGTCAGAAACCCTGGAGTTTAGAGCACAGGGAACATTGCCAAGGAGCAATAGTCCTGTTTAGCCTCTCTAATCAAGCCTTCTCTTCTACTGAAGGAGGCTAAGCCAACCTCACTGATGCAGCCTTTCAGTGACCTCTTGTTCCAGAGCACCTTTGTAGAAGTAAGCTCCCATGTTGCATTCATCTGCAAGCACATTTTCAGAAGTTCTAGAAACTGTAAAGCATTTCATTACATAACACAGTGTATTCTTTGGTTTCCAATTCTAAAATATTGCTTTATGCTTTCTGTTCAACAAATGGTGCTAGAAAAATCAAATACCTCTGTTTCCTTCCAATCTATCTCTTAAAAGATTCATGACTCTTAGCTCACCCCATAAACACAAATTAATTAAAATGGATCAAAGGCCCAAATATAAGAGCTAAAATGATAAAACTTCTAGAAGAAAGCATAGGAGAAACATTTTGACATCTTGGGTTAAACAAAAAATGTCTTAGATATGACAGAAGGCATAATACATTAAAGTAAAATAAGTGGAACTTCATCCCAATTAAAGGTTCTTACTCTTGCAAAATTAAGAAACACATTTTGAAAATGAAGACATGATAGTGAGTAGGTTAAAATTTTTGGAAATATGTGAAAAAGGACTTTTATACAGAAAATACAATTTTAAGTTGCTTGCATAGGGTGCACAAAGTCCTGGATTTGAATCCTACCAATAAGAAATAAATAAAAACCCAGAATGTAGAAAGAACTGATATACTTCAACATTAAGACAACCAATAGTTAAGACACATGTGGCGCATAACTGTAGTCTCAGCATACTGGAAGGCTGAAGCAGAAGGACTGCAAGTTCAAACCTAGTCCTAACTTAGTGAAATCCTGTTTCAAAATAAAAAACTAAAAAAACCTGGACATATAGTTCAATGGAAAGGCCCTGGGTTTTAAAAAAAAAATGTAACTAATAACTCAAAAGCATCTGAGTAGACTTGTTTTTGACATTTCGTGTCCAATATGTGTTATGTAAAATCATTACACATCAAAACCACAAGTTATCATTTCACACCTATTAAGATGGCTCTAATTGAAAGACCAGAACAAGTGCTGGTGAGGATGCGCACTACTGCTGAAGATAGAAAATGAAACAACCACTTTGGAAACTTGATAATTTATTAAAATTCCAAGCACAAATATGTAATAAAACACAATAACAGCACTCCTAGATGTTTCCTTGAGATAAAGAATAATATATCCACTCAAAATATTTTCATCAATATTCACAGAAACACTATTCATAATGGCAAAAAGCTATACATAACTCAAATTTCCATCAACCAACAAAAAATAAAGTGTGTTATATCCATAAAATGGAATATCTTTTACCCATAAAGGTGAAGGATTTATTGGTTAACATATAACTGAACCTTACAACATTTGCTAACTAAAGAAATATAATGTATTGTGGTATTATATTCTCATTAAATGCCCTGAATAGGCAAATTCATAGCATAAGAAAGCTGATATGTGATTGCCTGAAGATGGAATCAGGGCATTGGAGGGTGGTGCCTGAATCTTACAGGGTTTCTTTTAGAAGAAATGAAAATATTCTAAAATTGATCATACTGATGAATGTAGAACACTCAATATACTAAAAGGCATTGAGTTTTGTACTTTAAGTGAATAAATTTCATGGTGTGGGAATTATATTTCAATAAAGTTGTTCAATTTTTGCAGACAATGCTTTTTGTGACATTTAAGGGAAGAATGATGAAAAAATTTAAAATAAAGAACTAAGAACAAGAAGCTAGCTACTTTAACAGCTGGTATCCCTGGAAAGATCAATCCTGAATTAACAAGGCTCTGCAAAGCACTCAAGAAATAGCAATGCATTTCTTTCTAGTGATGGCTATCTCCACCATAAAGATACTTCCCCAGCACTGAAAATAGCACTACTGTGCTGGAGATGCTTTAATAATGGCACTGCCAAGTGCTAGTCATAATTCTAACAGCCTGCCTTTTGTCTTGCTTTGCTTGTGAATCTGCTAACGTTTATCCCTTATAACATACACATTGTTCAGAAAAGGAAGTCTAATCAAAATTACAAGTTTAAAAATATGTTTTGGATTTGGAATTAGAGATAAGAACAATTTGAATATATGCCCTATGCTAATGCCATTTAAGGGCCATCCTAGAAAACAGCATATCTGCCAAGGTGACTGTTCATCACCTTGGCAACTGTAGGAGCATATAGTGTTGGAGTGCAGCAAGCAGAGAATCCTGGTGCAAAGTTGTCTAGGTAGAAATAGCACTCCGAACTGAATACTCTGTGCACCAAGGTACACTCAAATACAGGCTCAGTTTGAATCATATACCAGGAAAATTTATGATTGACCCCACTTCACATAGCCAATGGAGAACAGAGTGAAGATCTAAGTTTGCTTTCTGAATGATAGTCTAGGGTTATTTCCACTTGCTGAATTTTAAACAGTGACAGATTAGTCAGCACAAACAATTGGAATACTACAACAATGCTTCCATCACTGCTCATATCCAGGAGCATCTCAATATCAACAAAACTCTGAGAGGATAAATTACTGCAACAACAATTATTTGCCAGGATACACTTGAACCTTTATTTCCAGATGGCAACATATTTGACTTGATGACCCGCATAATAAGGCCTTATTCTAAAGAGAAAATATACCAACATGTATGGGAAAATAGTTTGTAAGCTGCTGTCGTTCACAGAGCCCAGTCTGTCTTTCCATTTTTGATCTTATTTGCTTCATTTTCACTCAATCTTTCCAAAGCCCATTTCTTAGAACCTATGAATGATTGGGGAAGAAAAATTCTAGTAATATAAATGTCACCTTCTCAGCCTTGGTTTTCTCAAGTGAAAGTCAATGATAAGAGAATCCCTTTTGGGACATAATTGCGGGGCACGTGGCCCTTTCTATTGATCTTGTTGAAATGACAAGGTCATAACATAAGGAAGATAGAGAGATTGGCTCTGGGAGAGCTGGAGGCCAAGAAATATAAGACCAGATAGGATTAGACAAGGCAGAAATAATGGAGAAGAGAAAAACTGGTTACAGGAGTATAAGAAAGGCCATATTGGGATATGCATTCAACATATCCCAGGTTAAATCTAATCCGTATTCTTGCACTTCCTGCAGTTGCCCTTGTGTTCACAGCACCCAGTTACTTTGTATAGCAACAGGAAAGTGTAAAGCCGTTCCGGGAGTGTTAAGCAGCAGCTTAAATATCTTTTATGCTGTCCTTTTCCTATTACACTTCAAACAGTTTTTTTAAATTTCCTGTTCTAAAGATCCATTGCTTTGAGTAATCTTGTAATCAGCTTACACCTCTCCTGCTCCTCTGAGACCTCGAATCCTTCATCCAAATAGAAGGGATTGGAGTTCATACTTGTGCCTCACTTAGTCTTTTGGCATGTATCTTAGGATAATAACAAATATTTTTATTTATTTGTATCTTTTGCAAAGATACTGGGTGTGGACAGAGCTGAACCTAGAGATGTCAATGATTACTGTAATATGAAAATGGACAGTGTGAGTACCAGCTGTGATTCTGGATAAGGTACTCCTAAGGAGGAAGCCTATGGTTAAAGCTCTGCATCTCCAACATAAGCTTCATGCTTTATTTGGGAATTGACTGTAAGGCTAGAGTTCATGTCTGTTGAATCAGTATCGAGTGAAGGGCTAGGTCAAAATATTAGCTATCCTTGTAGCCTGTCTTTTTTCTCTAATATTTTGGTCTGCAAACTTACGTTGTTAACTCTCCAGAAGAGAATCTTGATGATAGTATTCCCTACAACATAGATACTTGAGCTTAACATCACTATCTTTCTGACATAACACGGAACTGGTATTTTGATCAATCATTGATATTCTAAACTTTAAATGCTATAGAATGTAAAAACATATGCATTTTTACACAGAAATTAAGAAATTGAACCATTTACAAAATTGTACCAGTACAATCCTATGGCATGTTTTCCTGTCATTTATTCTCTTTTATTACCTTCTTTTTAAACAAACATTTACTTGAGAGAGAGTATAGCAATAACTGATATCACATTAGAAGCAGTACACCTACAGGAGACCAGAATGATAGGTATGCCTAGCATTATATATGTAGCATGTATATATATATATATATATATATATATGCTTTGTGTGTGAAGGTCAATATATACCTTGTTTCTTAATATTTAAATAATTTTATCCAAAACTCTATGCCACTCTAGAAGCTGAAGAAACAAAAGAATCATATCAGTTGCATTGAAATGACGCACAGTGCTCCATTATGTCTTCTTTGACCTCTCAGAAATCCATGTGGCTTCTGAAAGCAGCCTTGTCTCTACCAAATACTCTTTATTCCATTGGAAATTCTCTATTAAAGAGCCAAATCAATTTGGACCACTTCGTAGTAGTGATGGTCAGCTTTCTTATTTATATAGACCATAGACATCTCAGAGGCAACAAGTCAGAAAAGTTAAGTCCACCAAAGACTAAAGATTCCAAAAATATATCTAAACATTAAAAATGAAGAAAAATAAAAGAGTGATATCTACAGACTGCCTATCAATCAACATAAGCCAATCAATCAGTGAACTAGTATATGAGCAAACAGAAGTATCAATAAATTTGATAATTTGTAAACCCTGTTCACAAAAGTAGTAGCAAAAAAGTTTTCAAATAACGAAAAACAATTTAACATAAAAATAGGTGAGGCATGTGGAACTCCAGCCAACTATAAGCAATAAAAGAATGCCTTCTGTATTACAGCATTATTCAAACAGTGTACATGAAGGGGACAAAGCCATTTGAATTGGTTGAGTTTGTTATTTCACATGAGTGCTGCAATGATATAATAGTATTTGAGTTGTGTGTTACTCCATTCATATTAATCTTATATAGAACTGCTACTAATCACTCAGTGTCTTCTGTGAATAGCATTTCTCCATCTCTCTGTCTTTCTCAATCTCTCTCTCTCTCTCTCTCTCTCTCTCTCTCTCACTCTCTCTCTCTCTCTTTCCTCTCATTTAAAATACCTGTGGCTAAACAGGATTGGGAAAATCCTGGATATAAGTAAATAGGTTTCGTTGATGTAAGACTTCTCAGAACATTTGATATGCCAAGAGCACTGTGCACTTGTAGGAAAAGCACAAGACTTGTAGCATTCTACAAACTGATTTGACAACAGAACTCTTTTTCTGAAGAGTTCTCTGAAGTGGGGAGTTAGACAACTATCTTCAGAATGTAATTCAGGAAATACTACTTTAAATGACTGACCTCAGTGACTTTTAAGTAAAACAGCACATAGAAGCTTCCCATCTGGGAGTGTGTGATCCTTTGGAAACTCCATTTCTCTTCTGATAGACGTAAGGATAATGTTGGCAGCACTGAAACAGGAGAGCTTCTCATATCTACCTGATTCATATGAGAATCTGTTTATGTTAGTTCGTGCAATCAACATTCAGTGTTCTGAAATATGCTGGGATCTGAACTTAATTTAAAAATAAGTTAGGACTACTTCTAATATGCCTAATGCAAACAGAACTATTCAAAGAGAAAATAGCATTTAAACTAAATGAACTCCTATGGTCAGGGTGAGCAGTGGGAGGCACTTCATAGAGAAGGATCTAAATACACAGATGTGCGGATGCTGAAAAGAGATGCAGTAGGCACGGAAGCATCAGTTCGTTTAGTTTCTGTACAGACAAGCCATATGTTATGCTGCTATTTTATAGAGTGCTGTTCAGAAAAATAAAAACTTATGGTTGAAGGTTATTGCAGAGGGCTTACCACTCTGCATTGCCTGCTAATGATGGAAATCCACTAGTCCTTGCACTGGAGATCCCTTATTTAGGAGGTAGGGGGGGCCCTTTACATGATTAGAAGCAATCACAGACAGCCACAGGATGTTATATTTCCACAAAATGTTAGGACCTTATAAGGAGAACAAATGGAAAGTAGGGAGAAGATAGTTCATCCGTATGTAAATTGCCTTAAATCTCATGTAAGCATGATCTGCAAATGTACACGGGCTTTCATTTACATTGCTTTCAAAGGCACTAATTCATTTGGTTCTCAAAAAATAATGTGAAGATGAGCAGAAGAGGTGTGATCAGTCACTTTGTGTAAAAAGAAAGTGTGAAATTCAGGACAGTTGTGTGATTCAGCCAAGTTTCCACGGGAAGTGGCAGTATCGAGACTAGAGACCCAAAGCTCTTAAACTTTGATCCTATGTACTTTTATATTTTGCTCTGCATTGTGTAGAGAGGCTGAAGGCATCAGCGAGCAGACTCATAATCAAAAAAAAAAATTCGCTAAAAATCACATTGGACTATGCTAACTTATAATACAATTAACAAGCACATCCTTGCCTCAGGTACGAAATTAAATGTGCTAGCTTCTAAGTTCACTATACTGAGATTTAGCAGTTCTAAAACTCTTGAGTCTTATGTCTCCCTGATAAACTTTCATATCACAAAATTGTAAGAAGTAAATAAAAGACACAATTTACCAAAATTGCCAATGACACATTGGATAGGAGTGACTGGATACTGAAAATTTTGAGATTTATAAATCAAATTTGATGAAAGAAAGCACAATTCTACATTTGAGCAATCATCAATCATTCTGATGTATAGTGACTCATCCTTCTTAGGATCTGTAGAGTTGGTTAAACACCACAGGCATGTCAAGAGGTAGAACTGCGGACTAATAACAATCCATGTTTCTTTTGTGTGATGAGGCACCAGGATTCACTATAGAACCAATAGAAGTAGCCATCATTCAATTCCCTTGAAATATTTTTGAATATATTTACAGACCTTTATACTCAATGATGCATCTGTCTGATGGAGGCGCCTGGCTACATTCTTTCCCAGATATTAATATAGGTGGCACTTCAGTAGCATAAGCAATGACATGAAGAACCTGATTTGGAGGGGAACAGATGGCAGCATCTTTCTTGATCTAATTTTAGGATCCTGAAATAGTCCCTTTCTCACAGAAACCATCAGTGGAAACAAATTAAGAGAGCTATGTCATATGGAGAAGCGGGAGAGAAAAATAAGGCTCTGTGTAATGCAAAGACAATAAACCAAGGCTGCAGTGACTCTCTCATATCTAACTCTTTTCATAGCATATGAAAGTCACCTTAACTTTCTTTCATCTGACTGAATGCAGAGCACTAAGAAGAGGGTATCTAAGCAAAATTAAGTGGTCAATCTCATCTTAAATTATAGGCATGAATAATGAAGTTTACATCATATAATAGATTTATACACATAACTATTTATAGGACCCAGTTTTTAGCAGATCTAGTTTTTATCATTTTTTTTCTTAGCTGATATAGAAACAGAAGCTAAAATTATCATTATATTTGGTCAATTAGAGGAGGGTTTACTCTCAAAGCCTCAGATTCCTGGACAATCTTTTTTGCCTGATGAAAAGGCGTTTGCTTAAAGAAGACATAATATTAGGTAGGGATAGTGAAATGTAGAAGATGAGGCCCTCGGTCCGAAATAATGGCTTAGGTATAAGATAGTAAATCAAAGATTTAGTGAAATTAGAAAAGTACTTTGAGAAGACACTCACCTGTTTTCCATCCAGAGTGTAGAGTTTTTTAACTACCCCGGTCTCTAGTTTGATGGCTTCAGTGATATCAGTGAGGACTTGCTCAAAAGAATGGGCTGTCTTCTTGTTCAGAAGCACGCGCACAGCCTTCCGAGGCTTCACCCCACTGCGGATGATGGTCACAAGCTTAGGACGCACAAAGTCCTTATTCTCTCTGGCCTGGGCACTGTTGCTGCTGGCCAGGGACTGGGGAGCTTTCATATTGGCTGATGTCTTTACATTGACAGACCAGTTGGGATTCACATTCTTGGTGTACTCCACCTTTTTAAAAAAGTTGTCTGAGGAACAGACATAGCTTTCCCCTAAGGGAAAAAAATAAGTGGTTAGGTAATTAGTTCAACAGAACATGCATAGATTCCAACTAAAGTATATATAAGTGAAACTGGGGAAAGACTTGATGAAATAATGATAATAGCTAACTTCAGGTACAATTCCTAAATGAGTTATCTCACAACTTAGATCACTAAAACTAAATGGAGCAGTTAAGACTTATTTTTTTCTCTTCTGTTTAATTTTTTTTTTACCAATTTTGCATGCTTTGATCTGGCAATCTGAATAACTGATTTCAACACAATAATATATAGTATAACAGCCACTGCTGAATTCTTATCATTTTGTTTAGTGCAATTATTGTTTCTTCACTACTTTTCATTCTCTTTAAAAAGTGAACAAGATTAAAAATTCAAAAGTGACCATCAATCCATAGCATAATTTTCCAAACCATCCTTTTTTATTCCTATTTTATATCATCTTTAAAAATTAAAAATTAGGGCTCGGCAGGATGGCTCAGTGGTCTAAAGCACTTACAGGCGGCTGCAGGGACCGCGATTCGATCCCTGGCACCACATGCTGCACCAGCCCTGCTTTCAGGGCAGGCTGAGCCAGCCATAAAAATAAATAAATAAACAAACAAAAGTTCTGAAACAAGAAAAAATAAAATAAAATAAAAAATTCTTTAAAAAATTAAAATTAAAAAAATGAAAGTGACTATCAAAATATGCTTTAATAAAATGGCATACCTATTAAAGAATCTTGTACAGTTAAGAGTTCTAAGTAGAATGAACACTCATATTTAACCTAGCAAGTAAAATTCTTGAGTTTAATATGGTTTTCCTGGAGTTCCTAGAAGGTTTGCTAACATCTGGAAGCATTATTGCTGTACTTTTAACATGGCTCTGCTTACTAATCTTTCTGTGCTGTTTTGGACTCATAACTCTATTCTCTTATTACACTGAAAACTAAGGAGTTTTTGTAAAGTTAACCATTTCTCATTCCAAATTAAAGTGAACTAAATAATCTTATATGTTAGGTATATACTACATACTTGGTAAGAAATCTGATCATCCTTTGGACATAGTATTTGGCTATTCAAGAAATGTTGAAATGGGAAGTGTGTGTATGTGTGTGTTTGTGTGTGTGTGTGTGTGTGTGTGTGTGTGTGTGTGCACAGGTTCTTATTTAGATATTTTCTCCATGTGTGTGTAGGCATGAGTAGTAAAAGACACCATTATACACACATAGACAAATTATAAGAAAGGACACACACACACACACACACATACACAATTCTTTGTGTTTTCAAGTCTCATTCTTCCTTCAAAAGCACTCTCCCATATTTCTATCCTTCCCTTGTATTTCTCTATCCTCCCAAATGCTGTACATTACATCTGTGTACTTGGGACCATCTTCAGCAATTCTTCCCCTTGGCTGCCACGATCAATGAGGTAGAGTTTTGAAGATACATTATACAACTAATACATAGACGAGAGGGATTGAGAATCTGTTTTGAATTTTTCTTGGGCTGGGGAAAATAATTAATACAGGAGAAGGAAGGCAGGGATCACAGGCAAGAGGAGGAGACTGAACCCCACTAAAACCTGAAGAGAAAGAAGTAGGCTTAGCCCAGGGGTGAGAATATAAAAAAAAAAAAATGCTGCATTTGTAAAGTGAAACACATTAGTTTCTAAGTACATAGAAGTTCATCCAGAGGTTGAACTCTAGAAATAGTGTAATTTAAGCAGGCTGAAGTCATCAGTACCAACCCTAAATGAATAAATAAATCTAGCTAGTGGCGAGGAAACATTAAACAGTATTAAGGTGTGACAGCTCTTCTCTTTCCTTTGGTCTCAGCATGAGAACCACACAGAGACGTTCAGAAACACGAGGCTGATGACACCCTCCCTTTGAAAATATTGATTACTGTGGCACCAGGTCCTCTAAGTTATGTTAATAAATTTCTCAGTTGGTGCTAAGAGAAAATTGAGCTAGAATCTCTAGGGCACCTTGGAGAATATTTATGTGTATGTGTGGAGAGGGAGAAGCAGCTTCCAAAGTTGCCCTTAGACTCAGAAGCCACCAAAGTTCTGTTTTGAACCTTGGTACCAGGGGCACTAAGGAAAGGTTTGTAGGAAGCACCAGCACAATTCTTACTTGACACACACTTGCAAATTAAGACACAAGAAACACCAACTAAAAGAAACTTGAATTTCTGTAGCTTCTTTGTTGGCCTAGCCAACCATAGTTAAGTGATTAGAGGCTGGGGTCTTTAGCTTGTGACTTAAACGCATAAAGAGACCTGTTCAATTTTTGCATGTATTCAGAACCAATATTTACTACACACTAAAAGCAATTTCTTGTCTTAGCACTTCCCCAAATTCATGAGTACCTTCCAAGAGGACATTGCCTTGAGTCAAATGTTTTCCACAACTTGTCATATACTTTAAAAGTCTATCAGACAACTGGTAGTATAGAAATGTGCAATGCAATGTATTTATGATTTCACTCATCAACAGTCTCTGCTGGCGGGCGAGTCAGCTGTGTAGCCCTGTTAAAGCTCTGGACTTCCTCTGTCCCTACTTCTTAAACCTCTTAAGCCTCTGAACTATGAATATGATTAACTACCCCTAGATGAAAATGAACATGATGGAAACAACTATGGTATCATATGGCACCCAAGAACTTTCCAAAGGGTCCACCCTTTAGCCAAATCTATGTTGAGCACCTTCCAAGGGTACGTTTTAGACTCTACACTGTTTGGCCTGAATACAGAGCAATGGAAAAAGAACAGCTGATATAATGTCAGTCACAAGAGGGTTCTCAACACCTAGTTTTTGTACCCTTGGGTAAGTCACCTAGCCTCCCTTGACTACAGTGTTTTTCTTAGCTCCAAAGTACTGGTCCTAATAGTAATACCTACCTAGTAGGATTGTATGTAGTACGAATCGAAGGATAAATACAAATTGTTGAATCCAGAATGAAATATAGTGATCGCCTCATAAATTACTATTGCTCTGAAGTCCCTCATATGAAGGAACAGAGAAAAAAAGGAACGTGTAAAGAGAAAAAGGATGAATAAAGATCTGAAAGCAAAAAAATAGAATGAGAAAGAGCTGAAGCTGAAAAAAAGAAAGCAGAGAGCAATAACATTAGCCCTCTGGGCCTTGAGCTAAGATCACTCTAAACACAGCTCTGGGGCCCGGCGGGGTGGCTCAGTGGTCTAAAGCGCCTGCTTGGGAAAGCTTGCGTGGCTTCAGGGACCGTGGTTTGATCCCGGCATCACATGCTGCGCCAGCCCTGCCCTTGGGGCAGGCTGAGCCGGCCATAGAAATGAGTGAATAAACAAACAAAGGTTCTGAAACAAGAAAAAATAAATAAATAAAATTTTAAAAAAATAATAAACACAGCTCTGCTGGTATGCTGGAAGGGAACCTTTGTGCTCCAAACGCTGATATTCTATTGCTAATGGTCAGCAAGGCTACTACTGCTGCTCCCTGAGGTCAGGATTGTTAAACTGGGAAGAGTGAGTGACTCAGGAGTCTGGCAGACTTGGGTTCAAATTTCAAAAGGCACTTAGGAGCTATGTGACCTGAGGCACATCACTTAATCTCTGAGTCACAGCTCTTTCATCCATAAATTAAGGATACTTTACTCAGTGATAACTGAGTCCCTTCTAGGCCTAAACGTTACTAAGAAGGTAATTTCTTCTCTTTTCCCTCTCAATCAAACTTCGCATAATAAAGGTATTACAGCAATCAAACATTAAAGAAACAGGTGCCCATGACAAAAGCCGTCTCTTTTACTAGAAAGACAACAAATGTGCTGCTTTGCTCAACTAAGGCTTCCTTGTTCTGATTTTGTAACTTCCTATGCATCTTGCTGTGGGACACTAGGAGCCTGGTGGAATGTACCACACCTTCATACAGCTAACTTCCTACTGCAACACTGCTTCCAGAGGCTCCATCACATCACTGGAAAACTAGGAGAGCTGACTGAAGAGTCAGCCAGGGCCAGCGAGACAGTTCAGTGGTCTAAAGCGTCTGCTTAGGAAAGCTTAGGCAACCGGAGGGACCATAGTTTGATCCCTGGCACCACATGCTGCTTATCCACAGAGCAGGCTGAGCTGGCCATTAAGAAAAAAAAGGCAGCCAAAGTGACAATTTGTTGGAACTGAAAATCTGCTTAAGAGTGAGCAGTTAAAGAAATAAATTCATGGAGCTACACAAAAAGTACAGAGTGTGATGAGTTGTGGGCTCAAAATGATCTAATAACTACCTTCTCCAGTCTTAAGAAGATGCTATTCTCAAAAATATTAAATAAGCTTTTATCTTTTCAGAGCAAAATTTTTTTATTTGGGTTTTTTCTTCTCCATGGCTTCCTAACACAAAAAAGAAAATATTAAATGATACTTTATTATATTAAATGATACTTTCTTGTACTACCATAGCTACTAACAATGCAGACTTTATTAGTCTGGGTAGTTTTAAGTGCTAGTTTTTGAAAAATAAATTAATGAAAACGTGTCTTGATCCCATTGGAACATATGAGCTGTGCCAAAGGCACTGGATCATAGAGTTACTATACAGATGAGATTTTTCAAAACTACCCTAGTTATAAATATCCTGTTCAAATAAATAAATAAATAAATAAATATCCTGTTCAATGGTTTGCATATTAATGCTCAAATTTACCACACCTTGGATAGACAGCTGGTTCTCTGCTTTTTAGCTATGATCAAATGCCAATTTTCATTCCCAAAGGCTGAGTAGAAAATATACCCTCCTAAAATTGGTCTAGGTTTTATATATACAGAAATTGGGGATTGGGCAGAATCAATGGTATGAGGAACAGTTCTACAGTGAATGACAGGACAGAAAACAATACTACCAGTGCATTTCATCCATTGATTTATTGGAATATAGCTAATGAGGGCCACATCCTTTGTAGTGTTGTTAAGAACCTTGGAGTACACAAGGATTTGTGGAAAAGCTGACATTAGAAACCGGATGATTCAGAAAAATGGAACATATTAAATATTTTCTACTACCAGTTGCTGAAAGAATTAGGATAGCAGACAGTTGGCTAGAAGCACAAGACAAAGGGTGCCACAAAGTGAGAGTGATGCCCTTTATTTCATTTTATTTTATGTTAAATATTGAATGATATGGCCATTTGAACAAATATGTTCTATGTTCCATATTTCTTTTAAAATCTCCAAAATAAAAATCAAAAAGAAGAATTTCTGCATTTATAGAAATTCCTAGAGCCAGGCAAATAGCTCAGCAGATTATAGTGACCAAAAGCAGGTGAAGGAGCTGGGGATTCAATCTCTAGGCCTGCTGTGCTGGTCCTGCCGCCAGGGCTCACTGAGAGGGCAATTGAGATTGGGTGTGCTTCCGTGTACCTATAATCCCAGCTCTTTAGGAGGCTGTAAACAGGCACATCACTACAAGTCTGATCTAGTAGCAAGCCCTTCAACACCCTGCAGACCCTTCCATAAGATAAAAAAGTGTAATAGATATTGTGAATTGGGAAGAAACTGACCAAAAGAAAAGACAAACTGTGATGAGAATAGGGTAAAGGAAGGAAGAGGAATTTAAAAAAAAATGTTTACACACAGGATAGTTAAGATAGTTATACAGCTTTTTTCTCTTAGTTCACTGAAAAAAAAAAGCTTAGTGCTATTATTATTTGGACAAGATATCATGCCTATGTCTTGTCCTCTGAATACTATGAAGAGAAAAATGTAATATATTAATTATTGTAACTCCTCTACAAACTTGTTCTGAAACTAGTATTTTTTTTTCTGTTTCAAATAAAATACAAATAAGAATCACTCAACATCTATAAAAGCAAATTATATGCCTCTACTACTGGGGAATCTTATTTAATAGTTCCAGAGTGTGGCTCCAATATCCATATACTTTCTAAAACTCTGAAAAATTTTGCAAACACAAGCAGGTTTGAGAAACATAGACCATTACAATGTCTCACTGGCATCCTCATTCGCATCATTATTATGGTTTTCACTGTTATTATTTTCATATTAGCAATAATGGCACCTTATAGCTTAAGTTTTATCTTGTCAGTGTGTTTCCATACATTTTTATTTTATCCTCACAGTCACCCTCATTTATGGAAAAAGAAGTTGTTGCTAGTCTCACAGTTTATAATATTACTCACAAGAGATGCACAAAACATGGTCTGTACTTAAAAGGAAATGTTTTCCTCAATAAAAAGCAAGAAAGTGTTGAAACACATCAGTACAACATACATAAACCTTGAAAGAACTCGAGGAGAAAGAAGCACAAAAGAGCATGTAGTACATAATGTTTGATTCATAAGAAGTGATCAATATAAGAAAACCTATAAAGACATAAAAATAAATGGTTGCCTAGGGATGGGAATGTTGGCAAAATGGGAAATGAAAGTTAACTGGTACAGCTTTCTATTGGAGGAGATGAAAATCATCTAACATTACATTACAGTGATAATTACACAATTTAATTATCAAAAAAGTACCGAATTTGGAGCTGGGGAGATAGCTCCATGGCACAAGTGCCTGCCTGGCAAGTGTAAGGTGGTGAGTTTGAACCCCAGTCCTGCAAAAAAAAAAGTACTGAATTGTAACTTAAATGGGTATATTTTATACTGTGCAAATTATATCTTAGTAATATTATTTTTAAAAAGATTTTAGGCATATTGATTATATGGAAAGAGTACTTAGGTAAAAGCTGTAAACTAGAATACTTGTACAATAAAGCTGCTCTTTATTGAGTGCTACAATGTGCCAGTAGCATGACAGACACTGCATGTCCATTGTCTTTATTCTCAAAGCAGGAATTCCCATTGCATATATGAAAAACTGAGGCTCAGAGTCACCAGTGGTTTCTCCAAGGACACAAGCTAAAAGGTGTCAGATGCTCCATGTGATCCAAATCTAATTGAAAAGGCTTATTTTTTCTATTATAATGGAAAGATTAGCACTCAAGTCTCCTGATTTTTCACCCAGGAATTTTTCCAACCTTTTTTGAATTTGAAGGTCAAGAGGAAACATTATATATGAATTTTTAAATCTTTTATTCAACTTCTTCCAAACACAAATTAAGAAGAGTTTTGTCTTTCTCTCTTGGATGAATAGTCCTACAGGTCAAAATAGGACATACCAGGCACATATTCTGTATTCTACTTATTGCAGTAGCCTTTTCCATTTGACTTGGTAGCAGGGGGGAACTTGATCACATTTATGAACATTATCCTAGAGACACCTTGAGTTTCCTTGAAGAATGGGCCATACTCAGGACTAGAAAAGCATTGATATCCCCTGTAGCTTGTGGTTGAAGATAGCATGTGAATAAATGTAACTGAAACTTATGCATATTCTACTTTGACCTATCAGTAAGTACCGCTACACTCATGATTGGTACAGGAGAAGAGTCCAATCAAACAGGAGTCAAGAGAAGTGAACTGAAAAGAAACCTACAGTCTTTTCAAAATTATACTTATTATGGGTTTATATTGAGATTATTCATCATCAGCTCTTTCCTAACACACACACACACACACACACACACACACACACAGAGAGAGAGAGAGAGAGAGAGAGAGAGAGAGAGAGAGAGAGAGAGAGAAGCAAAGAAGGAAAAACTAAGTATATAAAACAAAATAAATTTAGGGAAAATTCTGTTTATAATACTTGTATCAGCTATAATGTTGTAATCTTTGTTCTGAATGCATTATCACTTTGTTCAAAATTTCTCTTTAGCATTCTGAGACCATAACTAGTACAAAGGAAAACATAGTGAGTAAACAGCGTGTTTTGTGAAAGTTATCACAGTGAATTCCTTCAAATTTGACTGAGATATGGATTTTATAATGACAAAAGACATGCCCCCCACCCCCATTGACGATGTTGTTGGACAGTTCTCTCAGCCTAATTTTAAGCTCTTTCAGTCTGCCCTGACTCCTCTTTATTTCAAGACATGCACTAGAATGGCGAATCTTTGATGGTCAGAAATGACACAGGATTTACCTCTGACACACACTCATTCTTCACATAATCAAATCATCCAAGTCTCCTTGGCACTACTTTTCAAGGTCAGCTGTGAACAAAAATCTAGGACTTGAATCCTGAGATTTCAATATAACAACCTTTTGGACCCTGTGTTCTATAAGTAATTGTGCCCTGACATGAGCATCAGTGGCTGCTTAAGAGAAACAGGGTCTTGTGCAAGGGAAGCCCACATGTTCCTTTGTTTAGGAACACAAGAAACTTAGAAGCTGTTAAGTAGAGGCAGGGTACTCTTAGAACAAATCAGTGTTTGTTTTACCTTTTTTCTTGGCCATTTCATAGCTTGGAATTTGTAGCAATTTGTCTATACTAAACTCACCTTTATCGAAAGAGTGGGGAAGAAGGCTGAATAATAATGAAGGATTTGAGGAATAACAGCTTCAGTGTCATCCTTCCTTGAGGCTCTCCTTCAACGCATTGTATCATACTAAATAGATTCCATATCATACCCACGAAGTCAAAGTAAGGGTAGGAAATATAATTTGCTTATAATTCAGTATATTAACAAAATTTATCTAATTTTGATAATTAATATTATAAATTAAGATCTAATTTACATTATTAATAAAATTCCTCTATATTCTAAGTCACCACAAATGCTTTATATTTGAGTGAGTTTGGTAAAACCTGGGATTTCCATTTTCTGCATCCTCAACCCCTATAATTTTTTTAGAAGAGTGACTTAAATGCAAAATATATTTGGAAGAGTTTTTAAAAATTAATGTTGCCGGGCGTGGTGGCTCACGCCTTTAATCCCAGCACTTGGGAGGCTGAGGCAGGAGGACTGGTGCGAGTTCAAGACTAGCCTGGGCTATACAAATGAGCTCAAGGTCACCCTCAACTGCATAGCGAGACTCTGTCTCAAAAAGACAAAATATATATATATATATATATTAATGTTTATTGAAAGTGTTAATGTTTAATTGTTTGATCAATCTTACATACCTATGTCTATTAATCTAAACTGATATGATGATGAAAATATGTAATACAACCATTGTTAAATTTAAAAAAAAACGAGCTGGGATTTTTCCTATTTTCAGGTGAGTTCACA
>PVJA010040943.1:0-18200 GCA_004027025.1 Myocastor coypus | reverse complement strand
CCACTTCATGTATTTCCTTTTTTTACTTCAGATGTTATCTCTGATCTCAGTTGTTCTATAAGTTTCTGCACTTGTGTGTCTGCCTCAGGTGTTTCAGAGGTTTCAATTCAGAGGTTTCATCTGTATGGTTCCTATTTTCTTCCATGATAGTGTCTTCTGTATTTGGTTTGGGTGGGCACGGGCCCTGAGATTGCATCCTACTCCTTGTTGTTATCATTTTGTATGGAAGCGGCCTCTGCATTTTGGTGGCGTTATGCTGTGTCTATGGGCGTTTGGTCTGGAGACTCCAAGCTGGTTCCTCTACAGAGGTTCCTGACTCTGTGCTGGAGCTCTGGCTGCTAGCTCCTGTGAATCCCAGCAGACGTGGTCTGTAGGTGGAGGTGGAGCTTTGGGATTGCGTAGTCCTGGTAGGCTCGTGGACCAGATCGGTTGCCAGACAAGATGTTTGATGGGTTCGGTGCTGGAGGTTGGACCGCGGCGGATGCGCGGCCTGTGCTACCGGCTGGGACTCGGTGGGACTGGAGCAGGAAGTTAGTCGCAGGAGCGCAGAGGCGGGGCAGAGGGGCGCAGGTAGCTTACCCGCGGCGAATGCGCAGCCTGTGCTGCCGGCTGGGACTCGGTGGGACTGGAACAGCATAACCTATGTTTAGAATAGGACATACTGGATAGTAAACCCTGTGTTTGTGTTTTTAGTGATTATCACTAATGTTGATAGTATAAATGTTAGTTATATATTGGTTATGTTAATACTGTTATGTTAAAATCCCAAAACAGTATTTAGCACATAGTAATTACTCTCCAAGTGTTTATTATTATTATTATTTTTAAAATTAGAATTGGTAATGATAAACTTGGCAAGACTTTTTTTTTTTTGAAAGAAAACATTTTCTTCTAACATTACAGTTAACTCAGGAAACTAGGGGAATAAATATTAGTTTTAGGAGAGTATAACATAAAAGACAGAACAATAGTTACCAGTTTTAGGAAGCACCTACACCCTAAAATTCTTTTTATTTATTTATTATTATTTTTTTTTATTCTTGTTTCAGAACCTTTGTTTATTCACTCATTTTTATGGCCGGCTCAGCCCGCCCCGAGGGCAGGGCTGGCGCAGCATGTGGTGCCGGGGATTGAACCGTGGTCCCTGAAGCCGCCCAAGCCTTCCCATGCAGGCGCTTTAGACCACTGAGCCATCCCGCTGGGCCCCTACACCCTAAAATTCTTTATTAAGACTTTATTGCTTATGCAGTTAAAGAAACACTGATTGAGCTATAGAAGTTTCTTGTACCTGGTCCCAGGTCATTGTCCAGAGCTTCTCCAGACTGTTGGGAGCTGGGACACTACTAGGCAGGGGAAAGCTCCACAGAGGAACGAGCATAACTTCCAAGATCCTTAGACGTGGCAGAGGGTTTCAAGAGGGATCAGGAGTGTAGGCTTCAGCCAAAGTCCAGGGGCAACATTCCCTGAGACAGGTCAAGCCCCAGCACCTTCTGGGGTCTCCAGATCAAAGGTTGGGCACGGGAAGCAGCACTGTGGAGGGGGCAGGTGTGTCCAGGCACAATGGAGATGGGCAAGCCTGACAGAGTGGTCTGCTGATGGTCGTATAATTTGTGGCAAGTAACCCTTCCTGCATGAGTGAAGAGTGACTATTCCTTGGGGTAAGTCATGCATCAAGGACTGGGCAGGAGCAGCCAGTACCATGCTTCAGGGCATTGGCTCTGCTAAGCAAGGAGTCACCTGTTGTCCACATCCTACTTTAAGCAATTGTGTTCATGCAGGATGAGATGGGGGCCTCCCACATTGGGGTGGGGAGTTTAGTCTGGAAGAACTTGGGGGTGTGGTGGGAAAATTAGTAAGTTTTCTTAACCAAACCCACTCTTTGTCTTCTAGGGGTACCCCTCCACCTACCAACTCCAGACTAATCTGGCTGCTTTCGCTTCCCCAGTTTTTCTCACAAGGCACTTGTTACAGGGCTGCTGAAAAGAGGCTGGGGGAAGCCTGGGAGGTGGCTTTAATAGTGGCATCCAATCTACAGGGTAAGAATGTGACTGGATGGTCAGGGGCTATTGGCTGCCATAGTACAGACGCACAGCCACGCCAATGAGCAGCGTGGCCAGGAAGAAGGTGGCTGTGAGCTGCAGTTGAAGCAGGACTGCTGAGAGCACAGCATTGACCACTAGTGAGGCGTGTGATGCTGCTGCCATGCTTCATGACAGCTGACATAATCAGCCCATTGAGTGCCTGGCTCAGCACCATGAGCACTGCCCATCCTGAGAAACCCTCTAGGAAGCCTGGACCAGGACCACTGCCTGCATGCAGACCGAGGTTCAGGAGCACACCAAAGGTGTAGAGGAAGATGTTCTGCAGTTCCAAGGGTAGCCGCTGTTGTTTCACGAGCAGTTCTGTATACACAGAGGACAAGCCTGAGATGAAACAGTACAGGATGAGGAGCAGCAGCCCCAGGGGAGTGATATGCAGGGGCATGGTGCTGGCACCTACTGCTGATGGGGGCTCTGAAAGAGTGTTCACAGAGTCCTGAAGGCCACCTGCTGCACAACAGGCCCCTGCGATCATCAGCAACAATAGTGCCAACCCTTGGCATGCAGACAGGCGGTGATAGAGGCAGAGGCAGTACAACAGGGCTGTACTTCCAATCTTGAGGTTGCTCAGTACCTGGTAGGTGCTGGGGTCCATGTAACGTTGTACATAGATCACCAGGTTGTTGGCGCCATAGAGCAGGGCTGATAATGCAAAGGGAGCAGCTTGGCGCCAGCGTGGGCTTCCTGTGGGCCATGCTTGCCAGCCTACCAGGAGGGAAAAGCTGCACAACAGTAGCTTGGTCAGCTCAGTGAGCAGCACAGCTGAGGAAGGACGGAAGGGTACTCGACCATCCACATGGCACAGTGCCAGCAATGGGGCATGGGCACCATACATGGCAGTGGATAGGAGTAGCATCAGAGTCCAACAGGCCTGCCTGTGAGGGCCCAGGCCTGGTATACCCACCTCCTCTATACTCATGCCCCAGTCAGATCCTTCATGGCTTATGTTGAGAGCAAAGGGCAAAAGAATCCCATTTGAGAAAGATCAAGTTATAAAGCCAGCTCCCAAGAGGGAGGAACTGTGGTACATTGCCAGAGAGAACACTTAAGATCAGAGTCAGCAGCACATTCCACTTAGGGCTGGAAGAGGAAGGGGCGGGAGAACCAAAGTCTCAGTAGCAGTCTCTTGGAGGCAGGCAAGGAAGAAATCCAAGGTATAGGCTGACAAGCCACTACACAGTCTCTGCAGGAAACAAGCAAAGATAAAGGTGGCAGGACAGATGAGGACAGCTGGGGAAGCCAGAGAGAGTATCCATGGCCCAAAGGCTTGTACTTGCTGGCTCAGTTGCTCATCCTTTCTCCCTCATGGGATCCAGAGCTAGTCAGGACCCTTGCGTAGTGATTGGAAGAAGTCCCTCAATGTCTTCTCCACGTTGGGCAAAGCATATGCCTGAGCTGCGTAGATGCCAGTGCAGGTACCCATGGCAAATCCCAATACTGCTGATGCCCTCAGTTTGGCCACCACATAGCCAGCCAGGAATCCCTTGAGGAATGGGGAGGACAAGAGTGAGCCATCCTGGCCTACACCAGTGTTGACTTCATCTTCTACTCGCTGCTGCAGGCGCTCCAGCTGGTTCTTGAGAAATGCCAAATCCTTAAGCTTGGGCAGAGAATCCTCACATTCACTCACCTTGTCCTGGCAAGACCCTTGCCATTGATGAATGTCTGAGCTTAGCGAGAGAGCTTGAATTTTGTTTTTTTTTTTGTAGGACTGGGATTTGAACTCATGACCTTGCACTTGTCGTTCAGGCACTTGTGCCATGGAGCTGTCTCCCTGGCCCCATTGCTTCAAATATTTATGCATTGGTTTCTCTTACCTGTACATTTATAAGTGGATGACTGAGTCATAGAAATGCTTACCTTCATCTCTACAGATTTGCCAAACTGTTTTCTAAAGTGCTTAATTCAGTTCCTGTTTCTTTTTAAAATCAGATTTCACTGGTATATATTAGACACACATAATGATCATATTCATCACAGAGAATTTGTATCTGTGTATGATGTAACTTGATTATTTTCCCATTCCCCTACCCTCCCTTCAACCTTTCCTTTCCTCCCCTCCCTTACAAAAGTTGTGTTTCCATTTTTTCTTCTTTTCTCATTTTTTTTTTCACTTTTCCCTTCTTCCCCCCTCCCTTGTGGGCCTCCTCATTTGAACATTTTCTTCCTGTTTCACAATATCTATTATACATTTTGATCCTCAATTACATGTTTGGTTTCTCACAACAGAGAAACTGGTTACTCACACATGTGGTATTTACACGTGTGTCTGGTTTATTTCACTTAAGGCTATGGTGTTGAAGCACATCCACTTACCTAGGAATGTGTCCAACGTGCCCTCCTTCATGGCAGAGTGGTAGTCCATTGTATAAAAACCACATATTTTCTTTATCCGTTCATCAGTTGATGGCATTTGGGCTGTTTCCAAGATTTGGCTATTATACACTGAGCCACATTAATATGGTTATGCATATATCACTGTGGTAGGATGCTTTTAATTCTTTCAGGAAGAAGAGGAATAACTAGGAGAAACAGTAGCTCTAGTCCTAGATTTCTGAGAGATCTCCACAGTGGTTGTGCCAGTCTACACCCCCACCAACAGAGGAGAAGGGTTCCTTTTCACCCACAACACTGCCAGCTTTTGTTATTGGTGGATTTCTTGATAATAGCTGTTCTTTCCAGGGTCAGATGGAATTTCAGCACTGTTTTTGCATCTCTCGAAAGTTAGCCTCTATTTCTATTTTCAATAAAATTGTATTAAGGTTTTGTCTCAGTTACTCTATTCTCACTGCTGTAACAAATACTGGACACCCAAAAGAAAGGAAGGAAAAGTTTATTTAGGTCACAGTTAGTGAAAGTTTCAGTTTATTGTCAGCTGCCTCCAAGGCAGAGTGGCACATGGCAGATAGCAACCTTTTTTTTTTTTTGTCTTTTTGAGACAGGGTCTTGCTGTGCAGTTCAGGCTGGCCTTGAGCTCACTTTTGCAGCCCAAGCTGGTCTCGAACTCGCACCAATCCTCCTGCCTCAGCCTCCCGAGTGCTGGGATTACAGGTGTGCGCCACCACACCCGGCAGATAGCAACCTTTCATGGTGATGGCAAAGAGCAAGAGAGGAAAAGGTGTTATAAGTGAGTTTAAGTGACTCCAGTTTGTACTGCTTCATGAGCTGCTTGTCCTTAGGGTCACCTCACCCACCCTATAAAATGTGCTAGCCCTTTAGAGACTCAGTAGGACGCCAGGTGCTTTAACATTCAGACTGGGAATTAACTTAATCCCTGCCCTAGTTGACAGGAGCCCTTGTACCCTAAGACAAACTATGCCTTTGTTTTAGTTTAGTCCAAACTCTGATATGACCAAAATTTTATATTTCCCTTGTTGTGAGACAACTCAGATTTATGCTCTCTGTAACAAACTTTGTCCTTGTTAAAAGGTGACTCTGCTCTCTGTGGCAGACTTTGTGATTGCCCCATTGTAATACCTTGTTCTCACCATAAATTTGTAATATCTCTCCTTTCTCCCTGACCCTGGTGCCAAATGTCCTTCCTGACTACAAACAGAACAACAGAACAGGCTTTGTAACATCCCCTCTCCCTCCCTAACCCAGGTGCCAAATGTCTTACAAAGTTCTCTCCAATCAAAGACAAGCAACCCCCCCCCCCCCCCCCCGTGATCCCCGTGATTTCCCTTTAAATATCCTTGGTTTCTTTCAGTGAATGCTCCCCATTCTCCTGACCCACAGGAGAGTGTGGGCCGCTGGGCTCAGCTAAAATAAAAAAGCGCTTCAAATTTTTGCTTTTGAGTCTTTGTTTTCATCTTGACGTGCAACAAAAGGGAGGAGTATCAGCAGGAAAGGCTACAGAGAGCAAGTCTGTCGCCTTTAAATTGCATTCAGGGGCCAGCAAGATGGTTCAGCAGTCTAAAGCACCTGCTTAGGCAAGCTTAGGCAACCACAGGGACCATAACAGGTTTAGATCTAAGTTATCTACTGAAAATCGCACATTGAGAAGTTGGGCCTGGCCAGGAGAGTGGGGCTCCAGCCCATACCTTGGCGGGAGGTTTTCCCATATCTGGCCCTTCCCTTCTCTCTGTACTTTAAGGCCGCCATGCAGTGGACAGCTTTCTTCTACCCTGCCATTCTGGGGGGGCTGAGGCAGGAGGAACACTACAAATCCAAGATGTGAAGTGAGACCCTGTGTCAAAAAAGTTATATTTATATATCTTAGTTACTTTTTAGTCGTTGCTGGGACAAATACCCAACACTCGAAATGAAGGAAGGAAAGGTTTATTTATCTCACAGTTGTGGAGGTTTCAGTTCATACTCAAATTCTGTGCTGGGGCAGAGCTCCTTGAGGGGTGGGGTGGGGTGGGGCGGGGCCAGGCAGGGCTGGGCTGATGGCACAAAGCCTCCCTCAACTCTTCTAATACACTTTTTGTGCTGAGTCACTTTGGGGTGGCCCTTCTGGCCCTAGAGTGGAACCAATCACACCCGAGGACAGGTCCTCTGCATCCTGCAGGATGGGGCCCCCACAGCCTGGAACCAGCCGAGCCCACCCAGCCGAGCCCACCCAGCCGAGCTTCCTCAAGTTGACACAATGTATCAACTACCACTATATACATACATACATACATATGTACATATATACATATATTTATTTTTAAGGGAAGGGTCTACAGGGTGTTCAGGGTCTCACTACTACTAGACCAGATTCATAGTGATCTGCCCATATGGAACCTCCAAGAGCTGGGATTACAGGCTTGCACCACCACGCCATCTCAATAGCCATCTCAGCGCTTCCCAGGGGCAGGGCCGGCATAGCAGGTGTGGGGATCAGAAGTTATATCTTTATGTAACAGAGAGGAGCACCTTTGATTATCTTCTCATGAAGTTTCTGTTCCGGCCGCTTTGCTATTTATTACCCATATATCTTTTTCTTGTTATTGTGTGGGAAGTCTTTCCTGTAGTTGGGTATGAATCCCTTATCTATTACAAATATCTCCTCTGCTCCACCTAACTTTTTTGTCTTTTTGAGACAGGGTTCAGGCTGGCCTTGAGCTCACCTTTGTAGCCCAGGCTGGTCTCCAGCTCGCCCTGATCCTCCTGCCTCAGCCTCTGAAGTACTGGAATTACAGGCGTGTGCACCCAGCTCCTGGACATCTAATTTTGAAATAAGAGGATGTATAAATACTTTCTTTTTGTGGTTAAAGCTTTTTGGGTTTTAAGAAATTTTTCCCTGTCTTGAGGTCTCACAAAAGTTTCATAGCTATTCCTTTCACGCTTACGTCAATTCTGCCTGTAGTCGAGTATTGTACATTATGTGAGATAAGAGTGAATGCAATTTCAGTTCTTTCTACATGAACGCTCAGTTTTATCACTAGCATTTATTTAAAGGTCTCTTCTTTCTTCACTGATCTGCAGGCTGTCTCCCTTATGTAATAAGTGGCCCTGTGTACAGATCTGTATGGGGCTCTTTATTCTGTCCTAACTATAAGCCCCCAAATAAAACATGAACAGTAGGCCCGGCAGGATGGCTCAGTGGTCTAAAGCGCCTGCTTAGGAAAGCTTAGGCACCTGCAGGGACCGCGTTTCGATCCCTGGCACCACATGCTCTGCCAGCCCTGCCCTCAGGGCAGGCTGAGCTGGCCATAAAAATAAATAAATAAAATATAAAGTTTTCCCAACCAGTGTAAATGTCAAGATGTAATTGAATGACAGTGAGCAAGGGCTTTGTTCACATGGGAGTTAATGAGGAAGTGTGGAGACCTAGTTGCTGTTGGCAGCTGCATTATTCTAGGGACATTAGTATGGGGCTCAAAATAATGCTGAGAAAGGCAGAGTTAGGGGTTCACTGAGGACAGAACCAGGCACCATCTCATCTGAGTCCTAACTGCTCAGTGCAGCCTCCATGTTATTGTGACCTGATTTTCATTGCTTGCAACCATCCAAAGCATCCTGACTTATCTTAAGGTATCTTGAACAAGAGCTTGGATGCAGGGGCAGATGAAAAGTCCTCTTCATGAAAAAGAAAGGAAAGTAACCTGTACAAAAACTATGAATTTAAAGGCCAGTGAGATATCTCAGCAGACTAAACACCTGCTTAGGCAAGTGCAAAGACTAGATTTGATCCCTGGTACCACATGCTGTGCCAGCCTTGTGCTTGGGCACACTCAGCTGGCCAACGAGAATGGACATGGTGGTGCATGGCAGTAATCCCAGCACTGGGGAGGCTGAAAACAAGAGACTGCTATGATGCTGAGCTGCGTAGTGAGACCCTGTATCAAATACATTAAAAAAAAGAAAAAAAAAAAACCCGAAAAACAAAAACTATGAATTTATTATCTATCTCCCCAGCCCCCCCTTTTTTATTTAAAATTTTTTTTTCTTGTTTTTCAGAACTTTTGCTTGTTTATTTATTTTTATGGCCAGCTCAGCCTGCCCTGAGGGCAGGGCTGGCGCAGCATGTAGTGCTAGGGATCGAATCATGGTCCCTGCAGCTGCCCAAGCTTTCCTAAGCAGGCGCTTTAGACCACTGAGCCATCCTGCCAGATCCCTCATTATGCAGTTTTGATGGCCTTGAGATCACTTTTCTAGTTCAGGCAGATCTTGAACTCACACTGATCCTGCCTTAACCTCCCAAGTGCTGGGATTATTGGCAGGCGCTGAATTTATTGTCTAGAAAACCAACATGTAACACTGACGATAATGATGATAGCTAGAGCTAACATCTATGAAGCCAGGAATTATATGTCCTGTTAGAAAAATTTAGGTCATATATCATCATATTTATGATCTTACTCAGTGGCCATAAGTGCTAAGAAATAATGTCCTTTTCTCCATCTTAAAATTGAGGATATAGGCTGAGAGATGTTAAATAACTTTTTCAATGCCACACAGCTTGTAGAATTCCAAGGTGGGCTCGTGTCTTAGTTGCTCTTTCTTGTTGCAAAGACAAAATACCCAACACACATTGTTAAAGGAGAAAAGGATTATTTCACTCACACTTTGTAGAGGTTTCAGTTTGTAATCTGATTCCAAAGCACGGCCCCATGGCAGAGGAGAAACAGTCTGACAGCATGGCAGGCAGGAGGTAGAAAAACAGCAGCAGTGAGCCTGCCTGTATTCCATCCTGGCTAACCACCTCTTGGTTGTTGCTGCCCACACCCAGAGGGTGCTTTCTCATTACTCACTCAGAACTATATTTGTGTGTGTGTGTGTGTGTGTGTGTGTGTGTATGTGTATGAGACAAGGTTTTATGTGCTATTCAGGCTGTCCTCGAGTTCACTTTGTAGGCCAAGAGGCCTGAAACTCACAGCAATCCTCCTGCTCCAGCCTCCCAAGTGCTGAGATTACAAGTGCTGAAATGCACTACCATGCCTTGCCAATACCCAGAACTTTGTTCAACCAATCAGTGGACTGAGTTAGTCACCACATGTCCTTAATACATATTCACAAATCGTAGTAAGTCCAGGAGGACAACAATATGCATTGTATCAATTACTGGGAATGTACTATTAACGTGTTTTGAAACTGTCACATTGTTATTTCTTATTAAAAGTATTTAAAAAATTGTAGGTCCAGCTGTCTTTGAAAAAACTCACCTTTGAGGACTTGAGGCTGTGGGGGGATCACCTAGTTATAGGCCATAACAGCTTGTCAGTCTTTTTGAGATAGGCTCTCTTTATGCAATTCAGGCTGGCCTTGAGTTCACTTTTGCAGCCCAGGCTGGTCTTGAACTCCCACCGATCCTCCTACCTCAGCCTCCCAATTGCTGGGATTGCAGGCCTGTGCTACCATGCCCAGCTTGGGTCCAAAAATTTATCCATTGCTATTTGGACTTAGAATTCTTTTATTACAGGACAAATCAAAGGAAAGTAAAGAGAAAAGGAAATTCTATCTTATTTTGCTAGGATCATAAATGGAAATAACTTTTCTGAAGGGCACTTTAGCAGTATGTACTTGAAAATACTTTCTTTTATTGAGTAAGTCTACCTTGTTCTTCCTTCCTTCCTTTCTTTCTCTCTTTTTTCTTTTGAGACTGAACTCACTATGCAGTTTAGGCTGTCCTTGAGTTCACTGTTGTAGCCCAGACTAATCTTGTCCATATCATTTCAGTTTTGTATATGTGCTGCTAAAGTGAGCACTTAAAATTTTTATTTTTCTTCCTCTTTTTCTTCTTTGAAACCAGGGATTGGGGCCCGGTGGGATGGCTCAGTGGTTTAAAGCCCCTGCTTGGGAAAGCTTGGGTGGCTTCAGGGACCGCAGTTCAATCCCCGGCACCACATGCTGCGCCAGCCCTACCCTCGGGGCGGGCTGAGCCGGCCATAAAAATGAGTGAATAACAAAGGTTCTGAAACAAGAAAAAAAAATGAAACCAGGGATTGAATTCAGGCCCTTGTGCTTGACAGGCAAGCACTTATTCTACTGAGCTATCTCCCCACCCCCTAAAATTTTTGTTCTTCATATTCACTTATTTTCACTTTTTATTGATACTTTGGTCAGAAAATAGTACTTATGCATGCCTGTAATTGTAGCACTTGGGAGGCTGAGGCAGGAGGACTGGTGTGAATCAGAGACCAGCCTAGCCTGCAAATGTGAGCTCAAGGCCAGCTTGAACTGCATAGCAAGACCGTGTCTCAAAAAGACCAAAAAGACCAAAAAAAAAAAAAAAAAGAAAGAAAAAGAAAAAGAAAATACTACCTATATGTATTATATATTTATCCCTTTTACTTCTCTGCCCCTTCTTCCATCATTAAATCTCCTTCCCATCTGCAAAAGATTTACCTGCCTGTTTCTCTTTTTTTAAAATTTATTTTATTTTATTTTTCTTGTTTCAGAAGTTTTGTTTGTTTGTTTATTTATTTTTATGGCCAGCTTAGCCTGCTCTGAGGGCAGAGCTGGAGCAGCATGTGGTGCCGGGGATCGAACCTTGGTCCCTGCAGCCGCCCAAGCTTTCCTAAGCAGGCGCTTTAGACCACTGAGCCATCCTGCCTGGCCCCAACCTGCCTGTTTCTCATCATGTCTTTTATTATTTTCTTTATTAAAACTCTGGATCTCCCTCCATATTTTGTATATTTAATCTATTCTGAGGTTGCCCAAGTTTTCCTAAGCAGGCACTTTAGACCGCTGAACCATTTTGCTGGACCTATATCATGTCTTTTTAAGTGATCTTCCCACATTGGCTTCTGAGTAATTGGGACCTGTAAGGTGTGCTTCACTTCTAACTTTCTCTTCATCAACTATTTGATTTCCCTTCAGGATGGATCACAAAGGAGTGAAAAAATAAATGCTCAATTTTTTCTTTTTAAAGATTTGTCTTCCTGCTGTGCCAGCCCCACCCCTGGGGGGCCACTGAGACAGCAGTTGAGACTGGGCTCGATGGCACGTGATGGTGCATTCCTGTAATCACAGCTCTTGGAGGCTGTAAACAGGCAGATCCGTAGGAGTCCTATCTAGTAGTGAGACCCTGAACACCCTGTATATACTGTACTAAATACAGTTTTAAAAATTTTGTTTTAAAACTATAGTGGTTAGAAAAAATAAAACTAGGTGGTTTATGGTTGAGACAGGTAGATCACTACTAATTCAAAGCTATCCTGAGCTACATAATGAGTTCAAGGCCAGCCTGAAGTAACAAGAGCCCATTTTTAATTAATTAATTAATTAAATGTGCAGTACTGGGGATTAAATTCAGGAAGACCCTGTTTTAAAATAAACAAACCTGGTGAGATAGCTCAGCGGTCTAAAGTGCCTGTTTGGGCAAGCTTAGATAACTGCAGGGACCACAGTTTGATCACCGGGACCCCATGGTATGCCAACCCCACCCCTGGGGCAGGCTGAGCCAGGCATAACAAATAAATAAAGTTAAAAAAAAAGACAAAAAGGTGGTTTCTTGACATTTTTCAGAGGTGAGCAATGATTCTTTTGTGTGTACCAGTATAAATTCATGGAGTTGGAGATGTTTGATATGCTTTAATATATTTATGTATTTAGTCTGTCCACCTCAAATTGTCCCAGCTTCAACAAGTAAGGTGTTCTTCATGTTGGCTTTTGAGACCTGCTGACTCAGGCCCAGCAGTCTTTGATGCATTGCGTGCTTTCTGATATAGCAAGATGGATGTGATTTGCTTTTTATTATTATTATTATTTTATTTTTTTAATTAATCTTTTTTTTTTTAATGGCTGGCTCAGCCTATCCTATAGGTGGGGCTGACACAGCATGTGATGCCAGGGATCGAACTGTGGGCCCTGTGGTTGTCTAAGCTTACTTAAGCAGGCACTTTAAACTGCTGAACCATCTCGCTAGCCCAAGATGGATATGACTTGGCTATGGTTTGTCCCCCCAAACTCAGATGGGAATTAACCTCCAAATCACACCATAATAGTCTTGAGTATATAGGAACTTAATCCTTTTATAGTGTTTAGAGAGAGTCTTTGAGAGGTGATTAGGATCAGATGAGATTTGTTAAGGTCAAGCTTCCATGATTGTGTCCAATGGTTTCATAAGAGAAGGGACAGATCCATATGTGCCCCCACTATGATGTGATGCAGCCTAGGTCCTCACAAGAGTGTGTGCCACTGGGTGCCTTGCATCTAGAACTGAGAAACCTGTTTGCTGCATAAGTTAGCCTGCCTCAGGTATTTCATTATCATAATGAGAAGCTAATCAACACAGGCAATATTCTGAGATCATTTTGCACACTTCTATCCCCAGACAGAGAATAGGTCATTTCTCTCAGGGGCTTTGCTTCCCTTTTGTGGGACAACTTATGTGCTAGAATTGCAGGTACACACCTCCACACCCTGCTCTTACCCTCCCTTTTTTCCTGGCTATGAGGCTTTGCTCTGTGACCTGCTCTCTTCCATGTTGTATTGCTTTACCATAGGCCCAAAGGCACGGGGCCTAGACCCTCATGGACTGATGCCAGCAAAGCCCCAGCCAGTAGATGTGGCTCTGGGGAAGAGCACTTGCCTAGCAGGTGTTAGGTGAGCATGAGGATCACTACACTGTGGAAACATGCCTAGCATGTGTGGGGCTCTGAGCTTGATCCCTAGAGCAACAAAACAAAGTAAACAAAACTGACAAAATAAACTTTTTTTTAAAAATAAACTTTTTTATAAGTTGATTCTGCCAGGTATTTCCTATAGGAACAGAAAGCTAATGAACAATATTTTGTATTTATAATTGTACAATTAGGCAACACTTTATCTTATAAAGTAGGATGAGGTGTTCTGATAATCTAGGCAGAGGAATTTACCTGCCTAGGCTGAGAAAGGGCTTAGTAAAGCAGAAACTGAGAACAAGGGAGTAGACTCATTGTTTCAAAGCAACTTGGGGTTGCAAAGGGGCCAGTCTTTGTACTGAGCCATATCTTCAGACTTTTCTAAACATTATTTATTTATTTTTGTCTTTTTGAGACAGGGTCTCACTATGCAGTTCAGGCTGGCTCTGAATTCACTTTTGTAGCCCAGGCTGATCTCAAACTCACATTGATCCTCCTGCCTTAGCCTCCCTAGTGCTGGGATTATAGGTGTGCACCACCATGCCTAGCTCTTTTAATTAATTATTTATTTATTTGGAACTGGGGTTCAAACTCACGACCTTGCACTTGCTAGGCAGGCACTTGTGCCCCTGAGCTATCTCCCCAGCCCCTCCCTATTTATTTTTTTTAAGAGTACAACATGGTACAAAAAATTACAAATGATACAAAATTTCATTAAACGAGATAATAAGAATTTGACAATGGTTATTGTATTGCTTAATATTACCTTCAAATACATTGGGTTGGTTACCAGATGTAAATTTGCAAAATTGATGAATAAAGTTATAAGAAATTAAAAGGATAGGCTGGGGAGACAGCTCAGAGGCATAAGCACCTACCATGGCAAACATAAGGTCCTGAGTTCTATCCTGGACTTGCATGCTGGGTGGGCCTGGAACCAGGTGTGGTCCCACACATCTGTAATCCCAGCATTTGGCAGGTTGAGACAGGAGGATTGCTAGGAGTTCGACATCAGCATGGGGGCTACAAAAGTGAGCGAAGGCCAGCCTGAACTGCATAGCAAGACTCTTGACTCAAAAAAGAAAAAAAAAAAAAAAGAAAAAGAAAAAGAAAAAGTTAAGCATTAACTGATCTTTTCCAAAGACCGGCAGAAATCAGCAGTACAATTATCCAAACTATCCTGCTATATACATACATGAATATATCTTTTCCCCTTCTTTCTTTTGTCTTTTTCCTCATCCCAGTTTTTTCTTCTCACTGAACAGATTTATTTTTGAATTTTGAGATTACAGCTATGCATCACTATGCCCAGCCAGATGGGGATCTTTATTACTGTCACTCGAGTTTGCTGAAATCTCTTGCTTATTTGTTTGCTTTGAAAACTACCCCATTTCAAAGTTTAGTTTGATTACAAGGTGCTTAGCACAAGCGACTGCACTGGGTTGGTCTGATCTGCTGGAGCATAGGGTAGGAGGCTCATCCACAACAATGGCCTTTTATATATTGTTTTATACTTCATGGCACTTGTACAATTCATTATACAATGCAAAAAACTAGCAACCATTGAACCACTGGCTTCTCAGCAGGGCAGGAACACCTTCTCATTTTTATCAATACTCTTATCTGGTGCTTACTATCGGCTTACTATCTGGTGCAACTTGGTACACAACCAATAAATATTCCTTCTAGGCAGGAGGTAGAGACATGATATCCAGGTCCCATTGTCTTTCCCAGAACCTAATTGCAGGTGCCTTAGACTTTCCAAGACTGTCCTGGTTTTCTCCCCAAAAAAGTTTGAAACACTCCAGGCTTGAAGAAGTATAGTACCTTCCAGAAAGCATGATGTTGACATATGCAGGAGAAAGTAAGTCTTCTTATCATTGGAAGGAGTCAAAGGAAATTCCCCAAAGATAAGGGAAGACCTCAACCCACTCATAGGCTCACTGACTCCTGTCAGTGGTTTTTTTTTTTTTTTGGTGGAACTGGGGATTGAACTCAGGCCCTTGCACTTGCCAGGCAAGTGCTTATTCTATTGAGCTATCTCCCCAGCCCCTGACTCCTGTTCTAGAAAAATAATTTTCATAATGTGTCATAATAAGAGGCATAAAAGGGCTGGGGAGAGAGCTCAGTGGAATAAATGCTTGCCTGGCAAGCACAGGGTCCTGAGTACAAAAAAAAAAAAAAAAAAAAAAAAAAAAAAAAAAAAAAAAAAAAAAAAAAAAAAAAAAAAAAAAAAAAAAAAAAAAAAAAAAGGCATGGAAAATACTTACTTGGCAGAAAAAAAGGTATGCACTCAGCAGGGAGTGTGGGGCTTTGTAGAGTAAGACAATTTATGGCCTGGAGCTGGGTATATTTATGTGCTTCTGGGAGTGGGAATCTGTGGAATTTGTGAATTTATAGAAAGCTTGGGCTCAATTTACAGTGAAAGGCATTGAACCATTCACAACAGTAAAAGATCCATTTTTACAAGAGAAAGACATGAACCCAAACTACTGTATATTTTAAGACTTAGAAATTTAGGAGTGAGTAGCCTGGAAGGGAAAAAGAAGTAATTATAACCTTGGATAACTTTGTGTCTTAAAGCTACCCTTTTTCAATTACAATTTTATTTATTTATTTATTTATTTATTTATTTATTTATTTATTTATTTAGTACAGGGTCTATTGGGTCTCACGACACAGATCTGACTCATAGTGATCCCCCTGTTTTTCAGCCTTCCAGCCCCTGGGATTACTGGTGCACCACCATGGCCAGTCTCAGTCACTCTCAGGATGCCCTGGGAGCAGGGCCAGCACAGCACACCTGGGGATGAACCCTGCGCCTGCTTAATCAGGCACTTTAATCTGCTGAGCTATCTGGCTGGCCCTTTAAGTACAATTTTAGAATTGTGATTGTTCTAGTCTCTTTTTTACCTCTCTTTATTATTATTATTATTTGAGCAGAACATATTTATTAGGGGAAAGAAATCTCCTGTCTGAGTGAGGGACAGGAGGGGGGTCCTAAGTGGGTGGTCCCCCTCCCTATCTTTATTTCTCTTATCCTGCCTCATTCTGAGTGCCATACCCTCATGACTCAGTTACTTTTCTTTTGTTGCTGGGACAAGTTACCCAACACCCAAGATTAAGGAAAGAAAGGTTTACTTAGCTCACAGTTTGTGGGGGTTTCAGTCCATACTCAGCTGGCTCCAAGATAAAGTGGTACAAGGCAGACAGCAGCTGTTCATAGCAGCAGAAAATAGCAAAGAGTAAAGGAAGGAGAAGTAACTGTAGCAGCTAGCAAGCCTCTCTCCCCTTCCCATATTGTATTCAGGCTATCTGCCCGAGGGTGGGCATAGCACTCACACCCAAAATCCCAGCATTGGATTATGAATTAATCACAAACTCTGCATGAGGCTTTGGGGGGACACCTAGACATAAACCATAACACCTCATTTCTAAATGCTGGCTCAGATATAAATGGGGCTAATTTGCCTGCATGGTTGGTTTGGAAAGCCTGGAACATCATGCCTTGATAAAGCTTGGAAAACTTGGAAACAAAAGCCCAGAAGGTTACTTCCTTTTCTTTTTAATCTTCAAAAACAGCTACTTTGTGGATTCAGAATGCTAGAGACAACAGTGTGATAAAGGACTGAGGGTGGGCTCAGTTGGCTGTCTTTGGATGTGTTATGGTTTTGGATGCAGAGCAGAGAAATCTCCTGCCAAGGTTTTGGCTCATAGCAGGGCTTTCATAGGGACACTATAGTTGACTTGCTGTTGGGATGTGGAGTCTAATAGGAGCAGGTGGGTCACTGGTGGGGTGACCAGGAAGGGTGTAATCTGTCCCCTTGTCCTTTTGCTTTTTGTCACCATAATGTGGACAGCTTTCTTTCACCAGACCCATCTCCTGTGTTGCTTCTGCTTGGAGCTGGCCTGCTGTTACAGACAGCTAGGTTAGGTAAAAATAACATAGGCATTTGGATAGGGCTGGGCCCTTGAGAGGTCAGTGCAGAAAACAGTGGCTGGAGGCATGTTTTATGAAGGTCGGGCTGCAAGAACTACTCACCTGTATACTTCTTCTGGGGATGAGCAGTAGTGAATGATATTCTATTCTATTTTATTTTTTGGTATTTTTTAGGGAAGGGTCTATAGGGTGTTCAGAGTCTCTCCTAAGAGTCGGGATTATAGGCACACACCTCCATGCCAAGTCTCCATTGCTCTCTCAGTGTACCCCCACTGCTGGGGCAGCCTGAATGGCAGGCCCCCTGGGACAAATTTAGGGGATGAATCGCCTGAATCCCCTGCCCCTGTGCCTACTTGCTGGCTCAGTGATTGATATTCTACAAAGGCATCAAGCACCTTTGGGTGGAGGACCAAACCTCCTTAACACTTCCCTTCTGGAAAGTCCTCCTCTATCCCACATGCACTTGGTACAGGACTTGCTTCCCATTTAGTCAATGTTACCCACAGGATGACTATCTTTATTATAATCTTATTCATTCACCATAGTCTTGTCCTCATACCTGTGCTATGATTTGTTCCTGGATCAATATTAACTAAGTGACTATACTTGTAATCTTATTGATGTAATCTTACTATAGATTATAGTTCTGTCCCACTTAAACAGCCTCCTCTTGTGGTTTTGGTCAATAAAACACCCTTGAGAAGTGGGGTTGGTGGGCCATCCACTTTCTGGGTCATCTTCTGTCCCTCTTAGACACAAGTTTTCTTTCTCTCAATAACACTTTCTACTCTTAACCTCCATTGTTCCTAGAATTCACGAGGCTGAGGCAGGAGAATTTCTGTGAGTTTGAGGCCTTCCTGGGCTACAAAGTGAGTTCATGGCCAGGCTGAACTGCATCTTGAAATTCTGCCTCAAAAAATCAAACCGAACCGAACCGAACAGGACCAAACCAAACCAAACCAAACCAAACCTCAAAATACCAGAGGGAAAATTTTGGTGAAATACCTGGTCAGGCAGGGGCTGGGGAGATAGCTCCATGGCACAAGTGCCTGCCTGGCAAGTGTAAGGTTGTGAATTTAAACCCTGGTCTCTCTCTCTCTCTCTCTCTCTCTCTCTCTCTCTCTCTCTCACACACACACACACACACACACACACACACAACCC
>PVJA010040942.1:0-18189 GCA_004027025.1 Myocastor coypus | reverse complement strand
AAAAGATCCTTTCTTACTCTTTCACTGGCTGCAACTGTGTCTTCAAGTTTTGAAACTCTATCTTCATTTTCGTTCATTTGGCTCTGCCAACTTGTGATCAAGATTTTATTTTCTTGTATATCTCTTTGAAGTTGTTTCATGCGGTCTATGTCTTTCCTATATTGCTCCGTCAGGGAGTCCATCATTTTTCTATTCTCTAATTTTTTATCGATGTCTTCTTTAATAGTATTGAAGTCTGTCATTATGGTTATCCTTTCTCTCTCTAATACAGAGATTATTTCTGTTCTGTTCTCCTTTTTACTTTTGTGTAGTTGTTCCTCTACTTGGGATGCTATTGATTTAGGCATGTCTTTGTCAATTTTAGATATTATTTCTGCTCTAATGTCCTCTATACGTTTCTCCCGCTGTTTTTCCACTTCATGTATTTCTTTTTTTACTTCAGATGTTATCTCTGATCTCAGTTGTTCTGTAAGTTTCTGCACTTGTGTGTCTGCCTCAGATGCTACCAGTTCAGAGGTTTCATCTGTATGGTTCCTATTTTCTTCGATGATAGTGCTTCTGTATTTGGTTTGGGTGGGCACGGGCCCTGAGATTGCATCCTACTCCTTGTTGTTATCATTTTGTATGGAAGCGGCCTCTTCACTTTGGTGGCGTTATGCTGTGTGTATGGGCGTTTGGTCTGGAGACTCCAAGCTGGTTCCTCTACAGAGGTTCGTGACTCTGTGCTGGAGCTCTGGCTGCTAGCTTCTGTGAATCCCAGCGGATATGGTCTGTAGGTGGAGGTGGAGCTTTGGGATTGAGTAGCCCTGGTAGGCTGGTGGACCAGATCGGTTGCCAGACAAGATGTTTGATGGGTTTGGTGCTGGAGCTTGGGCTGGAGGGGTTCAAAAAAAAGGGGGGGGGCGGGGAATGCGGGCCGAGGATCCTGACCCAGCGCGGGCTCTGCTACCTGTTGGGACTCGGGTCGGGGCTGGAACAGGAAGTTATTCGCAGGAACGCAGAGGTGGGGCAGAGGGGCGCAGGCAGCTCACCCGCGGCGGACGCACGGGCTCTCGCTATTATGGTTTGTATATGCCCCCCAGCCTCAAACAATCATTGAGGTATAGTTCTACATTTTGTGATTAATTCATGATCCAAGGCTGGGATTATGGGTCTGAGTACTGCTGGGATTATGGGTCTGAGTGCTACACCCAGCCTGAGGCCAATAGCCTGAATGCAACATAAGGGAGATACAATTGCTCTCTGCAGCCACTGTGGCTGTTATTCCTCTTTTTGCTCTTGCTGTTTTGCTGCTTTCTGCCACTGTGAACTGCTGCCCATGTGCCAGTCTGCCCTGGAGCCAGCTGAGTATGGATTTGAAACCTCTAGTAACTGTGAGCTAAACAAACCTTCCCTTTCTTCATTTTGGGTGTTGGGTATTTGTCCCAGCAATGAGAGAAGAGTAACTGAGACAGGGACCCTGTAAGAATAGCAGGAAATGCTGAGGCTCAAGGGTATCCCTAGCCCCAGCATAGTGTGGCTCTGGGGTGTTCCCCAGTGAGGACAGGCATCCTGAGTGTGTGCAGAGGCTGAGATTTGTCTTCCCAGCATGGGACCTGCACTGTGGGATCACCAGCAACCAATGTCACCAGGCCCAAGCCCGTGAACCCATGGAGCCTAGGCAGGCACAGACACTTTGGGGCCTCTTTGCCTGCCCAGGTGGAACCACATTCTCTGCAGGACCAACAATAAGGTTATGGTCCAGGCTGGTGGCAGAGGCCATAAAGTCTGCAGTGTGGAGTTGGTCTATGGGAGTCGGACAGATGGGACCTGTTAGTGCCAAAATACCTGCCCTGTCATGGCCTAGAGAAGAAGACAGAGGACCAAGCATAGGACAGGACTTAAGGAGCCTTCAAGGCACTGGCCGTGGCATCTCAGACCTGATGGGTCAGCAGCGCCACCCACTGGATACCATCATGAAAGCCCACTGCTCCTGCTTCTCACCCCGCATGGGACTAGGTCTCTCTTGCCTGGGTAATTCAAGAGCGTTTTGGACTGAGGTGGCACTGAGGACATGCCAGGAGCACAGTAGCTTGGAGAGCTCCCTGACTGAGATATCATAGCAGGGACACCTTACACCCCTCACCAAGGTCCCTGAGAACAGGGTGATGAGAGCCTCAGTGTGCCACCTCACTGGCCCATCCTACACTCTTGCTTCATCCCTGGGACCAAGCAAGGGATGCAGACCCTCAGCACCATAGATCCAAGACCTCTGAGCTCCACGCTCCTAACCCCTCAGTTCCCTGAGTCTCATGGCCTAGCCAGGACAGAGCAGTGGGATCTGTCCCTCTCCTGGCACATCTGTGACCCCATCCATCCTGTGGCTTGATCTTATCCTCCATTCAGGTCACAGGGTCACCAAGTCCTGAGCAGGGATGAAGGACAGGGACCCATGGCTCTACTATCTACTCCCCAGTATGGTCTTGACCACAGATTGTAGAAGCTGTCCCTTCCCGGCTGTCTGAGGAGTCCTGCTCTGCCCCAGCTGTAGGAACATGTCCCCATGTTCATGAGGACAGAGGGCCTTTCCAGCCCCAGAGAGACTCTGCTCCAGCCCAGCAGCCTGGTCCCCGGACCCCATAGCCCTTCTCCTCCTTAAGAGCCAGAGTCTGAGAAAGGCCTGCTGTGTCCCCTCAAGAGCCCAGTGTCCCCACACCCAAGATTATCCATGGTGCCTGGAGCCCCATAGCTGATGAAGAACCATCCCTGAGACAATGCCATCAAGAACTGGGACAACCTGGGCAGGATAGAGGCCTGGCCAGGTTGAGCTGGCTGGACCCAAGTTCTGCAATGGCCACCATCAGCTGGGAATGCACAGGTGTGAGCTGAGTGTGAGTCACACCAGCCTGAGGACCCAAGGGCTATACGTGGATGCCCACAGGCCAGTCCATCCCCTCAAGTATCCCTGGAATGGTGCTCACTGCCCTTGGGGAAGTGTTGTCCTTAGTGAGCCATGGCAGAAGCACAGTAACACCCTCTGGCCACAGGACATGGGGGCCCCAGCTTTCCAGATGGTCCCATATATGGGCACCTGCACCCATCGAGGACCAGGGCTGCTCAGAGCTCCTGCCCCTCATTCTGGCAGGGAAGCCCTGGGTCTCAATGTCTGTTGGATGTGTTCTCTTTTTCTTGTCACTTCTCTCAGGCGATGACACCCATTTCCAGAGCAGAGTTTAAATTTTCAGGCAGTAAGGCCTGTCCCCTTGACTCTCAGAGTTTTGTTCTGCTACGGCAAAACAAACCCCAAGGACAGCTGTGCCAGTTGGAAATGATGAGCAGTGAACTTTTAACCATCATGGTCTCTGCACCTGTGTCCCACACCCCTAGGGGATTTCTGTCCTAGCACAGGGTCCCTGGCACCAGCATTGAGTCCATTGCCCAAGACCCCACTACAGCTGGGCACCCTCACCATTTCCCACCCTGTCTCTACCCCAAACCCAATGCCCATATACATCAGGTGTTCAGACTTTACTGGGGGTCACAGATGACTGAGGGTGACAAGCTATCCTTGCCTCAAACCCCACCCCGTTCTCCATTCACATCCTCTGATCACAGAGGATAAGCTGCAATCCCATTCCTATAGTGACAGGGTCCTCATTGGACAAGAAGATCCCTGCTGTTTGTCATTCTCGCCAGCCATCATGCCTGCCGGGTCTCCAGACTGTCCAGCACCTGCGCAGCCTGGGTCTTGGCTTCCTGTAGAAGGCTGGAGATGCGTTGGTGAACCTGAAGGACACAATGAGGTGTGCAGTCACCCTATGCCTGCCTGGCCTGCAGCAGCTGTCCACACAGGCCAGACCCCAAGGCCACCTCTTGCCCTTCCCCTGCCTGCCACTCAGATGCCTGTGTGTCCTGGACAACACCTTTGAGGTCTCCCAGCCTAGGCAGAAGGCTGGGGACAGCCAGGCTCACAGACACTAATACAGAGCTGTGACCCACGCCCAGAGGGAAATCACCTATTGCAGACAAGGGTGGAAGAGGCCATAGCCCTACATGCCAGGTCGGAGTTTAGCCCTGAGTCACAAAAGTCACCTAAGATGCCCCAGAGCAGGGCTGGAGATGGTAGGATCCAAGAATGGGGGCTTCCTTGGGAGTGAGGACGTAGGAGACCTGCTGGCGGTGGCAGGCACAGGTCAGGAGCTGTTAATGGCCCCTGAAAGAACACTTTAACATGGTGAACTACACATTCCACAAGTTCTCCTTTGAGAGTAATAATAATGAAAGATAATAGTAATAATGAAAGTTATGATTCACTGCCACAGCTGCTAATAATATCCTTCCCCAGAACCCATGACTCCTCCAGCCCCCATGGAGGCTAGCTTCTGGGGTCCTTTACCCAGGAGGCTCTGGAAAGAGGGGACATGAGACAGGGGTGGGCATGGGAAGGGGACACAGCACAATCCCCTGCCAACGTCTTCCCCAAGCCTGTGCAGCCCCCAGTCACACTGCACAGAGCCTGCCACTCACCTGGTCCCTGAATGCCTCATCAGCCACATCCTGGAGATTGGTGAGCACGTTGAAGTACGCACCAAACACGCTTGTCTCCAAGGCTTTGGCTGCTACCTGTAAGGAAGCCAGGAAGGCAGACTGGCTCCCAATGCACATACAGCAGGGCTCCCACCTCACAGGAAGCTCACCTGGCCCAACCCTGAGGCTGAACCCCAGGACCCATGGAGGGGCTTGGGCCAAGGGACCCAGCAGCAACTTCAGACACCAGGACCAGACCCTGGACATGGGTATCTTTCTTATAAAGACCCTGAAGACTGTGTGGTCTGAGGGTGACCACAGGGTATGAACTTGTGGCTCTGGCCTGTGCTGTGTCCTCCACGCCATGATGGGAGTGGCATCTATCTCTACCAGCTGTCTGGGGTCTTTTCTAAGGACAAGGAGAGGACAGAGGGGAGAAGAAAGAACAGCATGTCCACTACTGTCAGGCAGAGCTCAGCCCTGAACAAGACCTTAAAATGGGTCCTCTTCCTGGAGAAGGAGCAGAGACTACCCACGGGGTCCACAGAGTCCCCACATTCCAGGACCTGCATGTCAGACCGACAGGCCACATTCCCACAGAGGGCCAGCTCCTGCAGCATTGGCCACAGCAGGGACACTGTCTCCGCCAGCTCCAGGGGCACTTTGACTGCCTGCCTCAGTCCTTCCTGCAGGGCAGTTGCACGTCTGGAAGGGAGTGGACAATGGGCTGGGCAAGGGGTAGAGGTTTACTCTGACCCCAGGCCTCCCATCAGGGCCAAGCAGGGAGGGCCCCATCACACATAAGGACAGTCATTCAAGGTTCCTTTGACAGGGCCATCCTGGCCATTGGCACTCACCTGTTCCCCTCCTCAGGTGTGTTTCTCGGCAGTTTCATCGCCTCCTAACAGGGAAAAGAAAGTTACCATGAGTGATCAGCAGCTATGTCCATCACCATGCTTGAGGACAGTGGTAGAAGACAGAATGCTGGAACAAATGAACAGCTGAGGGGCACACTGACACACCATGCGTCCAGTGCCAGCATTTACCAGGGCTGCATGACAATAAGCACAGGCCAGGAAAAGTGCTCTGAGAATGGGCTTTGGTGAGGCTCTGTGGTTAACAGTTCTTGGCACTGGCTGCTTGAAGGAGAGGCCACACTAGAAAATGAGAGACCACATGGGTGCATGGAAAGAACAGTGACCAGCACTCTCAGGGTCACTGTTTCATAGGAGACTGTTGGCCTGGATGACCCAATACTCTGCCAAGATGCTATCCGAAAGCTCAAGGAAGCCTTACCTCAAGTACCAAAACCAAGATGGTGTGACACAGGCAAGTGTGCTCAGCCGAGCCAGACCGCAAAGAGCAAGCACTGAGCACAGAGCACTGGCCTTGACCCTAAACATCACCTTAGCCCACCCTACCCCTAATCTACCTTAGTCCTCATCCTAATGCTAACCCTAGCCCTAATCCTAATCTCAAACATAAACATAACCCTAACTCAACTATAAACCTAATTCCAACAGCGACCTAACTCCAATCCCTAATCCTGTCTGAACCCTAACCCTAATGCATAATCCTAATCCTAACCTTAAACTAAACCCTGACTAAACCTAATCCAAACCCCTAACCCTTAACTGCAGTATCAACCCTAACCCTAATCTTAACCATAACAGTAACCCTAACCAAACCCCAACCTGAATCTTAACTCTAACCCAACACAGTCCCAAACCCAGCCCCCAACACTAACTATAACCATAATCCTAACCCTAACCTCAATCATAACCGTAGTCCTAATCCTAACCCTAACCTCAACCCCTCCCATCTTCATAATTCTAATTCTAACCCCAACTCTAACCCCAACCCCTCCCTAACCCACAGCAAGGGAGCCATTTCCAGATGATGTTCTCATTTCCTGGCCTCTGTGGCTCCCCTCCCATTCAGGCCAACAGGCCCCTCCAATATGCGTCTGCTGGTCACTGCATTCTTCCTCCAGGATTTCTGAGCCTCATCCAGCTCCTGACATAGTCTTCTCTGGGTCTCTCTTCATCCAGGTCTGGGGACTGGGATGCCAGCTCACCTCCTGGAGACCATAAGCCCCTCATGGCCACAGCCTGGGAGGGGGTAGCCTGCACCACCCCACAGTTCCTGGCCTATGAGTGGATATGAGCCACAGCCTCCCCAGATCCACCCATCTCCATGTCTCCCAAGGCTCTGCTCACCAGGCAGGCAGCAAAAGCCTGAGCATCAGCATCCACCAGAGAGGCCAGCTGGGCCACTGCCTTGTGGAAGGGTGGGATCAGCCGCCGCATGGCTGCATCCAGGTGTTCAAAGCGACGACGCCCATAGGTCATCTGGCCAGCCATGCAGGCCAGCGCTGCACCCTAGGGACAGATGTGTGGGCTTCTCTCTCTTTGGAATGGTCCCTCTTGTAGGGTCCTGCCCTTTGGGGTCCCACACTTGCAGGTCCCTCCCTTTGGGGCCCCACTCACGGCTCCCTTCAACCCCAGTTTCTCTCCCAGCCCCCATGCTCACCATGGCACCAGCGGCTGCTGCGACTGATCCGCCACCTGGGGCTGCTGAGCGTGCAGCCACCTCACAGACGAAGTTACGGACGGGCAAGTCCAGCAAGCTCTGAGCTGGATTGTCAGAGACCAAGTACCTGTGGGGCAGGGGCTCAGTGGCAGGGACAGGGCTGCAACCACATGAGGGTCTCACCGTGGTCCCCAGGCAGCAGACCTCCAAGAATAGGCAAGGGGTAGAAGGAGGGGCAAGAAAGGAAGACACAATTTGGAGAGGGGATGAGAGCCACTTACTCAATGACACGCTGTCTGGGATTGAAGGGCGCCAGGGAATTCAGGCCCAGCCTGCTCACCACCTGCCAAGCAGGCACCTGGCTTCAGTCCCTCCCCATATATGCCAGGTTCCCCTCAGCTGTGTCTGAGTTCTGCCTTCTGGGGGGTAAGGCAGGCTACAGCAGCCTGCAATCCCTCCTACCCCCAGAGCCCAGCTGACCAGGCCCTACCAGACTATTATGCACTCCTTCCTGCAACTACCGGAAACTGAGACCAGGGGCTGCCCACTGCCCACGAGCCCCACATCCACTGAGACTCTAGTCTCAGCATCCAGCAAGTTCTTAGTGTGGGAACAGCCTGGCCACTAGTCCCTAGAGTGGGAGGGACAGTGACCACCCAGATCCAAAACAAATTTGTAAAATAGATAAACAAAAATAAAACAAGATTGTGACTCCTATATGAGATTAGAACTCAGTACACCCACCAAAACTCTAGCACTTCACAGAGCCTGAGGCCAGTGATGCCTACCCCCATATCAGGGGTCCCTTTCCAGAGGGAACAGAAGGGTCAGGGCCCTGGCTGGGCATAGTCTTCAGGGGCAAAGAGCTGGGTGGCAGAATCTGAAAGCTTTTAAGTGAGCTCTGCACAGATGCTTCAGAAAGATGAAGAGAATATTCAGGATGAACACAGCCCACTAAGCCACCCAGAGTGGCCAGACGCCACCAGCGTGTGGATCTGGAAGCCACCAGCCCTAAGGCTCAGACCCTGACCCACTGCAGCCTGTCCCAAGTGGAAAGGTCTTAAGCCTTCAGAGAATGAGGTGAGACTGAGCCCCCATATGGTGAATAAGGAAAACCACCCCAGAGAAAGGATCTGAGCTTCCCCCATTCTGCCTTCCCCATGAGCAAGGCAGGAAAATGTCTCCTAGAAATTCCTGGTTCCAGCAGAGTTCCCACAGTCACCTCCCACTGGCCAGGTTGAGGCCAACAGGGATTCTTCAAGAGGGAAAAGTTAAACCTAGATGCCTGAGAATTGCCTCAGTCACCATGAGACAGCCACAGCAGAAGCAGCACTGTGCAAAAGCAGGCCTGACCTAACCACACCCCATAGCCTGTGCTCCATGCCCAGCCAGCCCGGCACCCACCAGCCTGACCCGGTGCTCCTCCTCCAACACAAACAGGTTTTCCTTGTGGCAGTAGAAGGTGGCAGCATCCAGCAGGGCCTGCAGGGGCACCAAGCCCACCAGCTGGGAGCCCACTATGGGGAGGCTCAGCTCCTGCAAGCAGTGGTGTCAGTATAGGGTGGCAGAGCCCCAGGATGTGGAGCACAGGCACCCGCCCTGCCCACCTGTGCTTCCCTGCAGGTCTCCTCAAAGACCGTGTGCAGCCCCATGACCTCGAAGTCCAGGAGGTTCATGGACACCTGAGCCAGGTTCTTCTCTTCCAGGTACCAGCCTATGCCCTGCACCTTCTTCAGACGGCCTGGCTGCAGAGGAGGCATATGTTTTAGCCACTGTCTAGCCCTGCCCACCTCCCTACTGCTGCTGCTGCTCCTGGATGCTGAGAATCTGCACCAGGCAGGTGCTGCAGCTCTCCTCACTCTGTCACAAAAGGTCACTCACAGGGAAGCTGAGGCCCCAAGGTCAGGTGCAGGAATGCCCACCTCTCCAGACCCCACTCACTGCCCATATCTCATCCTAAGGCCTGGGGACATTGATATGGGACTAGTGGGACCTGTCTCCTGTCTCCCTGTTGGTTGTGGTAGAGGGTTCTGATTTTGCCTTTGTGGGGCTGAAGGTCATTTGCTTTGTGGGTGCTATGAGCAACGGAGATGAGTGGTGGTAAATTGAGAACCCACACCTCATGTCAGGGGCCCAGGTCATAGGAGGGGACAGGAAGGCTGCCTGGGTTCCCATCTTCCTCACCAGTGGTCTGTATCATCCACATGGGACCTACTCTGAGAGAGTGATGTTGAACCACTGTGCCCTGCTGGTGGGGATTCTGAGGCACCAGGGAGACCTGGGTCACAGGGACAGGGGGCACCTGGGGCCAGGAGACAGCTGTCCTGTGGCCCTGGAGAGGTCAGAATTTAACCACAGCATAGCCCTTGTCACAGCACAAGGCTCCCCAACTTCTAGCACCTGAATCCCAACTTGAGGCTTTAGGCAGTACCCTTCCAGAGCCCTTGCAGACAATATCCACCACCCCACTGTGGCCAGTCCCTTGGCCCTGTAGCTACAGGGCCCCAAGGACATGCAAGCCACTCACTTGCTCCTTCCCACGACCCTGCTCTCGCAGGTTGAGGGCAATGCGGTGGGCCTGCTCCTTGGTGGCCAGCAGGTTGACGTTGAAGGCAATGAGGAACTTTCGGGCCCCTGTGACAGTGGCCCCCCAGCTGGGAACGAAGATGCTAGGGCCGAAGTCGGGGGCCCATTCAGCCTGCTTGAGCTACAGAGGGGTCACCCTGGTAAGGAGGAGCCCAGACCCATACCACAGAGTGGCCACCCCTCTGGCCCAGCCACAGCACCTTCTCAGGCAATCCCTCATACTCTCCTGCTCGGATGGCTGGCAGGGTGCGACGACTGGCCATCTGTGCTGCCTCACCATACAGGTACACTGCAGAGAGCCATCAGTTAGGAGCGATTGAGGCCCTGCCCCAAGGGACCAGGCAGGACCTCTGTCCAGCCTCCAACTGAATGACCTATGCCCCAATGCCTGGGCTTCATGGGATGGATGTCACAGCCTGTCCCTGATGGACACAGCCAGGGCACCCACCCACCCTGTCCTGACACCTACAAGAAAAGGGGTGGTATGTAGTGTGTGGGAAGTACTCCCTCCTACAATCATTTCATCGTGTAACAAATGCAATCTCAGATGAAGGGACATAGAAGACACAGACAGAGCTGGCCCATAGTCCATGCACATGGTCCAACCTGGACACTGGCCAGGCCTGTGAATCCATCTCATGCCATCTACATTGACCTATATCATCCATCTCTCATCATCCAGGGGATGGGCACGACTTGTCCCCAGTTCAAATGTTTGCTCCCAGTCATTCTCTTGATTGGGTTAATTCCTCAAAGTGAATGACTTTTAATGCCCATTGACTCAGCTTACTGGACTACTCAATAGCAAGGCTAAGTGTTCCCTGCTGCTGGGTAGCACAGAACTGAGTTTATAGGGCTGGGCTGTGTTAGGGTTTCTTTTTGTGTTCATTCCATTATTAGGGACAAGGGAATGTCCTGCATTGTGCAATTGTTCACTCATGGTGTTTTTTGTTTTGTTTTGGGGAGCTATTTCTTTGGGGTTATTTTCAGTACAGCAGGTTAAACCCAGGGCCTTGCACTGAGCTACATCCCTACCTCTTCCTTTTTTTAATATTTGAGACAGGACTTCACTAAGTTCCTAAATTACTCCTACTGAGTGTTAATGTGTCCTCCTTTGCCTTGGTTCCCAGAATGCTGGGATTACAGGCATGGCCTCCATGCCCAGATATGTTCTACACTTTTCAGGCAAACCTTTGCAGATGGCACTCAGGAAGCTGGAGCAGAGCCCCTCCTAGGCACTCACCAGGCACGCTGAGCTCCTCCGCCAGCTGCTGGCCAAAGGCCTTGGCACAGAGCACGCAGTCCTCCATGCTGACACCCCTCACCGGGATGAAGGGGCAGACATCCAGGGCACCCATGCGAGGGTGCTCCCCTGCAAGGGGGCAGGCAGGGTTTGCAGGACACCCTGGTCACCCCCCTTTCTGGCTCCACTGGCTACAGGGTAGTGGCTGGTTCTAGGTGTCCCCTGCCTATCCCAGCTGGCAGTCTTGAGGGACCAGAGGATACCACAGAGGCCCCGAGACTTAAGGCAGTAGTGGGGCCTCAGGCATTTGTCACCTCAGGCAAGCCAACAATTCACAATTTTTCCAGCATTTGGGCTCGAGCTCCCTCTTGGCAAAAGCTGGCCAGACAGCAGTATGGCTTGGCCAGGCTCCACACTTAGCCCTGGTCTGCCCAGCACCTCTCCCATCCCCAGGCATAGACAGTCATACACCAGACACCTAATCCTGCCTCCCCCCTTAGCCTGGTCCCTCCAGTCCCCAATCAGCCTCTGATCTCCTGACTCCCCTCCAGGAAGAGCTGGTGTTCTGGCCTCTGGCCTTTGCCCCTGCCTACCACCCCCATTCTGTTTGGTTTTGCACACAGTTGACAGGTCGATTTCCGGGGCCATGTCCTCTGCCCCTATCTCAACGCCTCCTCAGAGCCACTGCTGGCTACCTCAGGTCCCAGGATGCAGACGGTGGCACCCATTCCTCCCCAAAAGAGATCCCCCAACCCTTCTTGCTCCAGGGCTCTGGCCTCCTCCTGCTTTGTTCCATCCACTCCATCCAGGGATAAGAAGCCAGAGGACATCAGAGCACACCAGTTCTAGGCTAGAGTGAGAGAAAACCACCCTGTGGGACATAATCCCTGAGCCACCCTCTGCCAGGGCACAGGGATCAGCAGGGACCTTGAGACCGGGACTCATGTCTACCTTACCCCATGCTTACCTCGGTGCCTGCTCATGTCGATGAGCTTCCAGGCTGTGCGGGCAGCATTGAGTGCACCCTTAACCACACACTCTGGCTGCCCCACAAAGGTGTAGACAGTGCGGTTGGTGGATGGACCTGCATCCACGTCGAGCAGCACACAGCCTGGGGTCTGTGTGATGGCCCCTGATATGGCATCGATCACCTGGAGACAGTGCCAGGCTCAGCCCCAGCCCAAGAAGGAACTCAGGGCACACCCAGGCTGAGTGGTGCTGAATACTTGTGGGGTTTCCAGCCCAGAAGGAGGGACCTGTCCCCTATAGCTAGGCTTAGAGGCTACCTCACCCTCCACAGTGTCTTGGTGGGAGCCTGAGGTATAGGTGGAAAGACAGGAATCTCCACAAAAGAGCAGGGGCTCAGGGCCCATTCCTGGGGTCCTGCCTAACCTCTGTGCCTCAGTTTTCTTGTGGGTTAAGTAATAGTAACAAGAAGGGTAGGGGAGTTAAACACAAGTGAGAGGATCACCTGTGGATGATCTCTGTGACCTCTAGGTCAATACTCAAGGACCTCCTTTTCAGAAGAAGACACAGGACCTTCACAGATCCCCCAGCGTCTAAGGCCCCCCAGACTGTCTGGGTCCCTCCACACCTTCCCTTTCCCCAGCCTGCACTCCCAGTCTCACCTCTTTGTTGTTCCCCTCTGAGAAGTTGGGGACACACTCCACCAGCTGGGACATGGCCAGCACCCTGATCTGGACTCCTTGCAAGGCAGAAGGTGCAAGGAGCACTGCTCTGGGGTGGCAAGGTCATTTCCCCAAGGACCGCCCACAGTGGGCTTCTTATTAACCAGGTGGGGGTGGCTCTCCAGGGCAGCACATGATCAGACCAAAGAGCTTGGGCTAAGGACCCTGGAGGCCCTGAAGAGGTAAAATCTGGCAGGCAGCACATTTCTGGGCTCTGGCTCAGCATGGCCTAGGGTTGCCCACAGGCCTCTGTGGTGACCCTGGGCTGTGATCTCTTGCACCTCTGTCTTAGCACAGGCCCTCCAAAGAGGTCAGCCGCCCTCAAAAAAAGACATCAGCCCAGCACCAAGGGCATGGGAACAGCGTGTGTGTGTGTGTGTGTGTGTGTGTGTGTGTGTGTGTGTGTGTGGTGTGTGCATGTATGCGGAGGTGTGTGAGTATGAACACATCTGCGTGTCAGGGTACACGCATGTGTGGATGCTGGTGTTCACATGAAGTAGATGTTGGGTTTCTACCTGGATGGGTGTTGTTATGAGTATGAGTGGCTTTTAGTGACTGCATTGTGGGGAGGGTGGGTGTTACGTGTCTGTAGTTTGCAGTAAGTGTCTGTGCACTCCCCATGGTGCTGTCCAGGAGACTGAGGCAGGAGGATCATAAATTTGCATCCCTTCTGGGTAATTTAGTAAAATTATCTCAAATTTTTGAGAAAGGGCTAGAGATATAGTTCAGTGAAGTCTTGGTTTAATCCCAGGTATCATAAAAATAAAATGCATGCATGTATGCATGCATGAATGAAGTGTCATTTCCTTCTACATGGATGTTCTGGCCACATAGGGACACCAGACCCCAGATGTTCAAGGTGCATAGGGACACCCCAGCCCTGCTCCCCTGTCTACATCCCAAACCTGGAGCCAACACCTAATGTTGGGTGCCCTTAAAGCTCCAAAGGCCTCTCCTAGGAGTGGCCCCCCAGTATTTGTTAATAGGGTCTGAGGTTGCATCTTCCCACAGTAGTGCTAGGGTGGCCACAGGGTCCAGAGAGGAGATCTGTGTAGGCCCTGGAGACCCTATCTCCCCCACAGCAGCTCAGGGGAATGGAAGGAGTTGAGACTCTCAGGAGCAGTGGCAAACAGCCCCCCAGTCAAGGCCCTATGTCTAGAGGCTGAGAGGAAAGGAAATGTCTCCTGTGGGCTGAAGAACATGTCCTCCCCAAGTCCTTGTGTTGAAGCTCTAATACCCAAGGTTTCAAGATGCAGTCATGGGGCCTGGCAGGATGGCTCAATGGTCTAAAGCTCCTGCTTAGGAAAGCTTAGGCAGCTGCAGGGACAGCAGTTCGATCCCGGCACCACATGCTGCGCCAGCCCTGCCCTCAGGGAAGGCTGAGCCAGCCATTAAAATAAATAAATAAACAAAAAGTTCTGAAACAAGAAAAAATATTTTCTTATTAAAAAAAAAAAAGATATAGTCATGACCTTGGGAGACACAAAAGTCACATGTTTTGTTATGTGGGTCTTGCTTTAATTTGCCCTTAACCACCCAGCAGAAAAGTTTAACCATGAAGCATAAAACTTAAAGGTAGATTAGTATGCTGAGCTGTAAAAGGCTTAAATCAACAGCTTCCAGCTGGGCATGGTGGCGCACGCCTACAATCCCAGCACTGGGAGGCTGAGGCAGGAGGATCAGTGTGAGTTCAAGACCAGCCTGGGCTACAAAAGTGAGCGCAAGGCCAGCCTGAACTGCATAGTGAGACCTTATCTCAAGAAGACTAAATAGATAGATAGATAGATAGATAGATAGATAGATAGATAGATAGATAAAATCAATAGCTTCCGACATTGCCAGTTGTGCCAGTAATCCATTGAGATTATGGAATACTAGACCATGTATACAACTACTTTCTCTTAGTTCAATGAGAAGAAATTTTTTGTACTATCGGTGATTAGAAAAATTATCATGCCTACACCCTGTGCTCTGTATTAATACTATGAGGACAACAGTATACATTATATCAATTATTGGGAATGCACTACTATCGCGTTTTTTAAAAAAGAAAATATGCAGTCATATTTGGAGACAGAGTCTTTAAAGAACTCATTCAGTTAAAATTAGCTCTCTAGGGTAGAGATACTTTAACTTTCTCTGGGTCCAAGGAATCAGAGCTCCCAACCTAAGAAGTCAGGAGGACCTAAGATGAGCCCAAAGCTCCTCACCAGGAGGTCCAGAGGTGGTTGGAAAACCCCAACAATCAGACCTCGTGGTGATGAGGCAGTCACTGGACACAGGAGAACACAGAAGGCACCTCAAAGCCAAGGCCATCTGAGTATAGCGGTGAGTACCACTGGACCACAATTCAAATGTAAACAAACACCGTTGAGTCCAGGAAGAAATGACAGGACCATTTGAGGAGACAGGCTCTCAAATGAGGAGAACAAACCAATCTCCCAACAAGCCCACAAACCTGTTCAGCAGGTAGAGCTTAGACTTGGGCTGGGGCTGCCAACAAACCAGGCCCCACCTGTGCCCCCACCCCATCCACAAAGCAGGGTGCTGCTGGGTCCCAGCCACATCCCCCCACTTTCCAGGCCTGTTTTTGTCATCACCGGTCCCCTCACCGTACCTCCATTTCCTCTCACTCTTGTAACAAGAATAATTGCAGGAAGTCTCAGTACTCATCAGGTTGAGGCACATACAGAGGTGGTCACCCCCACACTGCCCATCCTCTCCATCAAAAGGGCTCCTGGTGCAGCCACTGTGGACATGGTCACCCTCAATGTCTTCTTGAACTGCATGGCTCCTGATGAAGCTGCCTGAAAACATGGTCTCCCTCACTGTCCCACTTTTTGACTTCCACCGCAGGCCTGTGTGGAAGTGCTCACCCTTTTCTTCACCTGTGTCTTACATGTAGCTACATGCAGACTCAGTCACTCTGACTGCCCATCTTTTCTTCCCCCACAGCACCTGTGAACACAATCACTTCACTGCATTCTCCAACAGCATGGTTCCTGTGGTAGCCCCATGGCAATGTGGTCACCATCATTAACTGACTTCACTGCCTTCAGAGTTTCTAGTTCAACCCATTTGCACATGGTCATCCTCCCTGCCCTCTTTTCCACCTTTACAGCTCCTGGTACAGCCCAAATGTGGATGTGGTTACCCTCACGGCCCAACTGGGTAGGCCACATGACTTGCTCCTATGCAGTTTCGCGTGGACAAAGTCATCCTCACTGCCTGGCTTCTTAGTGACATGGCTCTTGGTGCATTCTGGTGTGAACAGCTCACTGCACAGATTCTCCTCCCCATGACTCCTGCTGCAGCTCTACTGTGACTGTCATCACTCTCACAGCCCAGCCTCCCCTCCCACTTGGCTCGTGGTGCAATCGCCATGTGGATGTGGTCAGCTCACTTTGCAGTTTCTCCCACTATATGGTTCTCTGCAAGCCCAATTTGATGTGCTCACCTTCAGCACCCAGCTGCTCTGCCCACATGAACAGTGACCACCACAGGGCAATGTCACCTACAGTGCTGACCTAGGACCTCTGAGAAGTTTAAGCAACTGCAGTTAGTCAGCCCCTCCATTCCTGAGCACTAGAACCTACCTAGGATTCCACCTGCTCCCCTAGGAGCCTGAGATTCTTCTAGGAAGGATCTGCTCAGGATTATGGTCCTGAACAATTCATGGTGCTCAGAGGACAGTGGGGTACACAGTGGGGTGGTACTCAGGTACACAGTCACACAGAGGTATAACAATACGGTGAGGGGGCCAGGGAGATAGCTCAGTGGAATAAGCACTTGCTTGGCAAGTGCAGGGTCCTGAGTTCAATCCCTGGTACTGAAAAAAAAAAAAAAAAAAAAAAAAAAAAAAAAAAAAAAAAAAAAAAAAAAAAAAAAAAAAAAAAAAAAAAAAAAAAAAAAAACCAGTACAGTGGGGACCAATCAGCAAAACCCAACTCCTACCCCTTAGGTCCCCTGGTCCCCTGGGTACCCAAGGTAGATCAACCCCTTTTCTACAATACTGTTTCCCTGATTCCTATTTTGGAGAAGTGGCCTGTCCAGAGTCAAGCGCATGCCATCACAGGAACTGAGCCCTAGCTATTGTATACTGGAATTCCAGACTTTTCACCAAGGATATGTGTTTCCATTCTGCACCAGCCCTATATCTGTGCCTAAACTCTTGCTTTGGCTCTACCTTTAGGGAACCCTAAATGGGGCAGGACTTGCTGGCTCTTTCAAAGAAAGACTTCCAAGGGTGCTACACACCTCAGTTCTGCAGGCTCTTTCCATAGCTGCTTAGAGGCAGTTCCTATAGCCAGCAGAGCCCAAGCACTCTCCCCACCTTCAAAGAGCCAGAGGTAAAGCAGACAGGTAAACAAGCTTTAATGAGATGACAGTACCCCAGCTCAGGTGGTGGGGCTGCTGTGCTCAGGGTGAGCTCCACTGCAGGGGGCTCCCACCACTGCCACTCCATGGCATTTCAGCCTCCCCAGGAGGGATGCACGCAGGAGGCACTGTGGCCCCCAGTTTGTGACAAACATGTTTATTGCAGGAGGGGCAAGGCCTCAGCTCACCAGGCAAACAGTGGCTTGCTGTCTTCCTTGGCGAGCTCACACAGACAGTTCAGCAACAGCAAGGAGTCGCCCAGAAACTTGGGTGGCACAATGTCTATGACCAGCTTACGCAATGCAGCCGGGCTACTGTGCAATGGGTTGGCCCGCAAGTCTGGCCGCTGCTTGAGGATGCCATAGGTATTGATGAGGAACTCGCTGAACACTGGGTGCACCTCACGGCTGTAGCCCAGCTTCTCCAGCCGTGCCGTCAATGTGAGGTAGCGGTGGGTCAGTTCACGTAGCTTTTTCTCATCCACTGAGCCATCCAGGGACTTGATAGAGGTCTGTGGGCAGACAGATACATGAGGGGCCATATTAGGGCAACCAGGCTCCCTACAGGGCCACCTGGGCCACTAGAGGTGAGATGAAACTACAGGTCACCCACCCCAGCATCTCACAGGGATGGACTACTGGGCCTGCCGGGCTCAAGCGTGGACACACAGAGCCCAGAGCCCTCCTCGGATGCCTGCCCTCACAGGGGCATCATCAAGACACACCTGCTTAATCTTCTCAGGTATGTTGGACACGGTGAAGCCATAGAGCCGAGTCACACCTGGGAACACATAGGCCAGGATGCGCCGGTCCAGCTGGAAAGCAATCTCCCCAACGATTCGACCATCCTTCTCTGCACTTGTGAAACTCTGGATCTCTGTAGTGGGCAAGGACCAGGACACATGTCAAAGACCACTCCTACCCCAGCTCTACTGTAATGCGTAATGAGTAATACAAACCTAAAAGAAAACTTAAACTCCTAGAAGAAGACTTAGGAGCTGAAAGGAGAGACCTTTTTATGTCCAAAATGGTCTCAGAGTAATCCCTTGGGAATTTGGCAATGGGCTTCCTCTTGGTGGGAGATGTGCAGGAACCACTCCATATGTAGAGGAGCCCTGGCCTATTGCTATGGTAGGGCAGGACCACCCCTGCTGGCCCTAAAGCCACCCTGCCACCAGAGTAGGTATCCCCCAAAGGTCCAAATGCAAAGGCTAGGCCCCTAGGATAGGCTTTTTTTTTTTTTTTTTTTTTTTTTTTT
>PVJA010040941.1:0-18015 GCA_004027025.1 Myocastor coypus | reverse complement strand
CAAAAAAAAAAAAAAAAAAAAAAAAAAAGCCAGGAATGTCTAAAGATACTAAAATATAAATGTTGGGGCCCAGCAGGATGGCTCAGTGGTCTAAAGCACCTGCTTAGGAAAGCTTAGGTGGCTTCAAGGATGGAGGTTCGATCCCCGGCACCACATGCTGCGCCAGCCCTGCCCTCAGGGCAGGCTGAGCCGGCCATAAAAATAAATAAATAAATAAACAAACAAAAGTTCTGAAACAAGAAAAATAAAAGAAAAGAAAGAAAGGGAGGGCTGGAGATCAGTAGAACAAACACTTGCCTGGGAAGCACAAGGGCCTGAGTTCAATCCCTGGTCCAAAAAAAAACAGAAAGAGGCCACAGAGATAGTTCAGTGGCATGAGAGTCTGCCTGGTAGGCAGAAGGTCCTGAGTTTGATCCCTGGTTAAAAAAAATAATAATATTTTTTAAATTAATTATAATTAAATTAAAAATTAAAAAAATAATCTGTCCCAGTGAGGTGTGAGGCAGTGAGATGGGATTACTAGTGACCTAAGGCTCCAATCCCCCATCACACTCCATTGACACAGATTCAAAGACTTCCAAAGTGGGCATGATGGCACACACTTGCAATCCCAGCACTCTGAAAGGCTAAATAAGGCAGGAGGATAGAAAGTTCGAGCCCAGCCTGGGCAGTGTATGGACCTGGCAAGACCCTATCTCCAAATTTAAAAATAAATAAATAAATGTTGGGGCTAGGAAGATAGCTCCATGGCACAAGTGCCTGCCTGGCAAGTACAAGGTCGTGAGTTTGAACCCCGGTCCCAGGCCCAGGGAAGCTGGCTCCAGTAAGAGGCCTGCTCTGCAGAGGGGCTGAGGGATGTATTCAGTCAAGATCTAGGATCATACCTGGGTGAAGGATGGCAGTGGAGCCCAAGGGCTGCCCAGGGGTCTCAGAGGAGCTGTGGTTTGTGTCTGCACTCCAGGACTCAGGAGCACTAGCTCTGCATTTCAGAGGAAATCGCTGGAGGAATGAGCCATCTCCAGAGGGACAGTCAACAGTGTTCAGGAGGGCCGGCCTGATAGCTCAACCGACTAAAGCACCTGCTCGGGCAGAGTACAGCAGCCAGGGTTCGATCTCCAGGGTGCAGTGCTGGCCTTGCCCCCAGAGCACAGGCTGAGATGGTAATTGAGAATGGGCATGGTGGTGTGTGCCTGTAATCCCAGCGCTTGGGAAGCTGGAAACTGGAGAATCACTAGCAGTCCGATCTATGCAGGGAACAGTGGCAGCTATTAGTGGAGGCAGCTCATTCCTCCCAGGGGTCTCCCCCACCACCTTCAGGGAATACTCTAGATTAGAGACCTCCCAGATGAAGTCAGCCCAAACCCTCTGGATCTGCTCTACTCATTTTTTTTTTTTTTTTTTTTGTCTTTTTGAGACAGGGTCTCGCTATGCAGTTCAGGCTGGCCTTGAGCTCACTTTTGTAGTCCAGGCTGGTCTCGAACTCGCACCGATCCTCCTGCCTCAGCCTCCCGAGTGCTGGGATTACAGGCGTGCGCCACCATGCCCGGCCTTCTACTCATTTTTTAAAAAAATCTATTTATTTGGTACAGGATCTTGTAGTGATCCTCCTGTTCCAGCCTCCCCAGTGCTGGGATAACAGGAATGTGCCACCAGACCCTGTATAGGTGGCCAGCAGTTCTGGGGCCAGGACAGCATGCAGTACCAGAAACCAAACCCAGGTCTTTGTGCTTGACAGGCAGGCGCTTAGCCCGCTGAGCTATTTCCCCAACCATAGGTCTGCCCTATTCACGATTCTCTCCCAGCGCCAGCATCACTTCCTTGCCAACTCTGTTCTGTTTTGAGGTCTCATTAGTGACCAAGTCACCCCCAGTTCCACTTCCTGAAGCTCCCATCCCGGAGGGAGGAGCAGACTCATCAGTGGCAGTGGCCTGGGGCAGCCAGCAGCAGGACGGGGGACACCCAAGGTACAGTCATCAGGCTGTGATGTGGAGGCTCAGGCAGTGCTTAGGGCTAGGATGAAGAGCCCAGAGGAAGCACCTGATTCAGCCAGGACAACCCGGCAGGACTTCTGGAGAAGGAAACAGACTAACAGGGGGGTAGAGGTGTTAAGTGAATGTGGCAAGGTGCCTAAACAAACCTTGTTACAGAAACCCAGAGGCGAAAGGATGTTTTTTTCACCACTTTCACGGAATTAGACTTGCCTTGTGGTGCCAAGAGGCTCAGAATTCACCAGATGCCCTGGCTGTCCTCCTGGTACCACCCAGTCTATAAGGTACACAGAGTCATCATGTGATAAGCCAGGGAGCTCAGGCATAGGATGCAGAGCTCCAAAGGAGGTTCCTGACCCTGGTGTGGCTCCGAGGACTTGTGGGAGGAAGGGGTATATGGAGCCAAGACCTAAAAAAAATGAGGAGTCAGTTAAAGAGAAGGGCAGAAGGAAAAACACGCGGGAAGGTCTGGAGAGAGAACACTCGCACATAAACTGCCAACAGTCCGATCAGGACACCACCACCACCACCACCAAAGTCCCACAAAGGACATGCCTCCCACACCTTTTCAAGCTGTGACCTTAACATCGAAAGATATGCACCCCTAGACAGAGGAACACCCGTAGAGCATACAGCTCTCAGAAGTACCTGGGTTCAGGCATCCTGCCTAGAGGTTTAGCTCCACCCACACACCCCACCCCCACACCTGGGCCGGAAACAGCAATCCAATTTTGCACTGTTTAATTCGGTATCACTGGAGCACCAATAAATAGTTCCTTCCAAAATTCCCCATCCCGCAATCCTCTTCCTGCCCCAGGCAGTGCTTCTGGTAATCCTGCTCGGGTTGGAAAAAGGCAGCTGCAGCCTAGTGTGCTGTGTGTGTTAGCTCAGACCAGCTGAGCCTCTACACCTGCAGTTCCCGGGAGGGCTCTAAAGGGGCAGTGCGGGTTTATCTGGCAGTGGGCAGGGCCTAGAAAAGCTGCGTGCGAGCGGGATGGAGCCTCTGGGGAGACTCCCCCGGGGTGGGGCCACTCAGGGGGCGTGGTTCTCATCAGCGGCAGTCACAATGACGTCCATCCAAATGCACATGGCTTCTGGGCTCGGGGCCACCATGTAGAAAAGGCGTTCATAAGTTTTCACACAGAATGTCAGGCGGGGATTGGGGCTCTGGAATAGACAGAGAAGAGGATGGTTAGGACATACCAGCCACAGCCTGGATTAGAATCCCAGTCTCTTGCTGTTTACAGGTTGAGTAACAGTGGACAACTTATTAGTACTTTGAATTTCAGTCCCATCTATCTTCCTAAATGGTGTTATCTACTCATTGGGTTAAAAGGATTATTTCAATTAACAGAAGAAAGCTCTACTTAACAGTGTACTATTAAATTGGGAACAGAAGGAAATTAATAGGAGGTCCCAGGTACCCTTCTGTCAGCCTTACTTCCTTAGAAACATTGGCATTCTTGGGGTGGGGGGGACGGACAAGTGCAAGTCCTCAAGTTCAAGGGTCAGTGGATTAAAGCACCTGCCAGCAGGTGCAGGGGCTAGGGCTTTAATCACCCCAGTGGTGCTGAGAAGGCAATTGAGACTGGGCGTGGTACCTGCCCCGCTATAATCCCGGCTCTTGGGAGGCTGTAAACAGGCGGATCACTATGAGTCAGATCTAGTAATGAGATCCTGAACACCCTAATATACAAACAAAACGAAACAACAAAGAAAAAACTCAAGTTCAATCCCTGGTACTGAAAAAATAAATAAATAAATAAAAGGAAAGGATAAGAAAAGAAAATCAGCATTCTTATTCTATATTTGCAATGCAGGCAACAATTCTACCTTGCTATTATAACACAAGAAAAAAAAGAGAACAGGGCCCGGCAGGATGGCTCAGTGGTCTAAAGCCCCTGCTTGAGAAAGCTTGGGTGGCTTCAGGAACCACGGTTCGATCCCCAGCACCACGTGCTACACCAGCCCTGCCCTCGGGGCGGGCTGGGCCGGCCATAAAAATGAGTGAATAAACAAACAAAGGTTCTGAAACAAGAAAAATAAATAAATAAATAAATAAATAAATAAATAAATAAATAAATAAATAGAATAATTTGAAAAAAAAGAGAATGAGGAGGGTGGCAGGTTTTTGTTTTTAGAATTTTTTATTTTATTTATTTTTTTTCTTGTTTCAGAACCTTTATTTGTTTATTCACTCATTTTTATGGCAGGCTCAGCCCACCCCAAGGGCAGGGCTGGCGCAGCCTGTGGTGCCGGGGATCGAACCGCGGTCCCTGAAGCTGCCCAAGCTTTTCCAAGCAGGCACTTTAGACCACTGAGCCATCCTGCCGGGCCCCAGAGGGTGGCAGTTTTCAGAGAGATTAATGGAGAAATAGGTATGATCAAAATATGTATATAAGGGGCTGGGGAGATAGCTCTGTGGCACAAGTGCCAGCCTGGCAAGTGTAAGGTCCTGAGTTCAAACCCCAGTCCTGCAATATACATACATACATACATACATACATACATACATACATACAATGTATATAAGCCGGGTATGGTGGTGCACGCCTATAATCCCAGCACTTGGGAGGCTAAGGCAGAAGGATCAGTGTGAATTTGAGACCAGCCTGGACTGCAAAAGTGAGCTCAAGGCCAGCCTGAACCACATAGCGAGACCCTGTCTCAAAAAAAAGAAAAAAAAAAAAAAAAAAAGTATATAACATTTAGGAAAACACCACATTGATTGAGACTCCATTCTTGGAGTGCTTGGAGTGTTTCACATTCTGACACAGGATCTCTCTGTGCAGTTCAGGTTGGCCTTGAACTCACTATGTAGCCTAGGCTGGCCTCAAACTTGCAGTGATCTTCCTGCTTCAGCCTCTCCAGTGCTGGCATTACAGGTATGCATCACCATGCCCAGTGACACTAAAATGTATTTTTAAAAATTCCATTTCCCGTAGCCGGGCGTGGTGGTGCATGCCTGTAATCCCAGCACTCGGGAGGCTGAGGCAGGAGGATTGATGCGAGTTCAAGACCAGCCTGGGCTACAAAAGTGAGCTCAGGACCAGCCTCAACTGCATAGTGAGACCCTGTCTTAAAAAGACAAAAAAAAAAAAAAAAAAAAAAAAAAAAAAAAAAAAAAAAAAAAAAAAAAAAAATTCCATTTCCCCAGAGCTCTAGATGCCTCTGGTCTGTAACTGCAGAAAGCCTGTGTCTACAAACCATTAACTGTGTACCTCCTTGCCAAACCCACAATCTCTTACATCCATCATGTTTTTAACTTGACCAAATGGGTAGAAATGTGCCCACTTTGCAGTGAGAAAAGTAAGGCTGGAGAAGAAAAGTCACGTTCCTCATGTCATCCAGCTGGGATTCCTATTTAAGCTATGGGGCCAAGGTTATAGCTCAGCAGTACAAGTGCCTACCTAGCAAGTGCAACATTGATTCCCAGTACCAAAAAAAAAAAAAAAAAAAACCAATGTAAGCTATAAAAAGCCATGGTTGGGCCTGGAGGGATGGCTCAGAGGTCTAAAGCCCCTGCTTGGGAAAGCTTGAGCGGCTTCAGGGACCAAGGTTAGATCCCTGGCACCACATGCTGTGCCGGCTCAGCCCACCCCGAGGGCAGGGGTGGGCTGAGCCGGCCATGAAAATGAGTGAATAAACAAATAAAGCTTCTGAAACAAGAATAAATAAATAAATAAATAAATAAATACAAAAATTCTAAAAAAAATAAATAAATAAAAAGCCATGGTTGGCCCCTTTTCACAGAGCATGCTGAACATTATATCTGTTACCAACATTTAAATTTCTGGAGGGCGAGGAGATAGCTCCGTGGCACAAGTGCCTACCTGGCAAGTGCAAGGTGCTAAGTTTGAACCCTGGTCTGGCAAAGAAAAAAAAAAATTAAATTTCTGGCACTGCACTTTTACCAAGGAAAAATAAATTTGATACCACAGGGCTCATTCCCAATTGGCAACTATGAGTTTCATTTGGGTGCTCTCACTTATTTCTAGCTTGGTATCAGTGTTTAACAGTTTTTCTGTCCCCTCCCCGCCATGCTGGAGATCGAGCCCAGGGCCTACACATGCTAAGCACACAGTCTACCACTGCCCTTCACCCCAGGTGGACTTGGCCAAATTCCTCTTGACATGTTTTTGCTGGAGAAAATTAATAGTGACGAGCTGGAGCTGGAGTCAGCTGGAGCTCTTCATTTTAGTCTGCGCAGTGCCAGGAGCCTTGGGTCTCCTGTGTGTGCTGGACCGCGAGACCCTGGCAGTACTGGGTATGAGCAGCTCCCCCAGGATGAGCCAGAGAAGAAAGAAGGCCTGAGGAGGCGGAGGGCTCCCTCCAGGAGTTGGGGGGCAGGGGCGGGCATTGGGCAGAGCTTTACCTTGAAAGCACAGCGTAAATGGTCATAGTAGACTTCCTCAATGGCCTGGAAATAGATGACACCTTTGAGCTTGGTCTGTTCACTGTCTGGGGGAGGAAGGGGAGGGAGAAACGGAGTGAGAGGTATCTGTCGGCTGCTCTGCCTGTCGGTCTGAGGCCCAGATCCTCGGTCCCAGGTCCTGAGCCTGAGCCACGGTGAGGAACATGGTGTTCCAATAATAAGGTCCCTGAATTTTATGTCTGGGACATGAATGGATGTTGAACCTGGACAAACTGGGGACGGGACCGGAGCGTGGGAGTCCCAGGGCCCTCGGAAGGGAAGGAAACCAAGGAGGCTCCAAACCGCCAGCTCCCCAACAGAGGAAGGATGCATCCAGGGTTGGCGGTGGGGGAGAGCGGTCGCGGGCGATGAACGCTCACACTCCTGGGCAAAAATGGGGTCTGGGAGACAGAGCTGTACTAAATTCATGTCACTAATAAGAGCTGCGGGTCTGGATTCTGGGTGGCTTAAAAGAAAAAGGGCAGGAGACCCGGATTCCTGGCCCCTGGAAAAGAGGGGCTGGACCCAGACTCTTGGGCACAGGAAACTGAAGGAGCCAGAGGCCCAGGTAGTGTTAAAATGGAGGCTAGGAACTTCCCGGTGCCTGGTCGAGGAAGGCTTCCAGCAATCTGGTGGTGGGCTTCCAGCAACCCAGGGCCCAGGCACCAGGCTGGGGTTACCTGCGTAGTAGGCCAGGCGGCGGGCCTGGCAGTCAAAGCAGAACCATCGCTTCCTCCAGGTCTTGATCCGGCCGCCCATCTTCACCAGGGGCCCGCGACAGCAGCCCCCTGACACGCGCACGTGTGGGCAGTTTTCTGGGCTGTGGCCACAGCGCTCCAAATGATGCCGAAGATCCAGCACTCGCGGGCCAGGTGGGCAGGGTGGAGGCAGGGGCGGGGGCGGGGGTGCAGGCGGGGCCTGCAGGGGAACCGAGAGGGGGGCTGTGAGGGAGGGGCAGGCACTGGAGCCTGGAGCCCCTTCCCTCTCCAGTGCGGGGCCTGATACAGCCTGGTGGGATCAGAGTGAAAAATACTCCCAGGGCTTTGCGAGCACCAACCCTTTGACCCTGCCCACGGCGTAGTGCCTGTGCCCCATTCTAGAGATGAGCAAACTGAGGAAGACACAGGAAGTAAGTCCACCCGAGATCACACACTGTGTCTAAATAGCAGCTCTGGAGCGCACACTCAGACATGCCAGACTCCGGAGCGCATCCACATGTGTATCTGAAAAAGGGCCAAGGTCAGGCGTAAATTCTCTATTTCCTCGAGCTGGGGAGTAAGGACGGCATACTAATCCCCAGAAGTGGAAAGCAAGACTCAGGTTGTCACTCGCTCTAAGACACAGCCAAAGCAGACCCAGTCGGCGCTCCTCACCCAAAGACCTGGTGTGAGGGGTGAGCGTAAGGCGGAGATTTAAGCCAATGAAAGTGTCCGCTGTTGGCCAGAGCCATGCCTAGCGGCTCACGTGATCACTCCTGATCTTTCTGAATAATGCACGTGAACCACATATCGCCAAAGTCAAACTGAGTCTCTGGGCAGTGCATCACGGGCCATTTCTTTTATTTTTTCTTTTTATTTTGGGGGTGGAGAATACAGGGCAGTAATCCTCCTGTCTCAGCCTCCTCAGCGCCCAGATTACAAACGTGCACCACCACAGGAGCGGGCACAGCATGCAGTACCTGGGATCAAACTCAGGTCCTTTTGCTTGCCAGGCAGGCACTTGGACTGCCAAGCTATCTCCCCAGTTTCAGACCAATAATTACGAGCAAAACCACTGAATTAGTGTGTGTGTGTGCATGTGTGTGTGTTCTATGAGAGGTTAAACCTCTCACACTAAGCTACATCCCCCAGTCCTTTTTATTATTTTTATTTTCAGACAAAGTCTCACTAAGTTACTCGGGCTGACCTCAAACCTAGGATCCTCCTGCCTCGGCCAGAGTGCTCCAATTGCAGGCGGGGACGACCATGCTGAGCTCCCCTGTGGGTTTGTTTGTTTGTCTGAACATACACTGAATCAGTCATTCCCCAGTAGGGGACTGAGTGGAGCTGTGGTTCTGTGTGAGACCAGCTCCGGTTGGGCAGAGACACAGAGGCCTTCGAGTACAAGGGCTTAGAGCCCTGAAGCGAGAATAGAGCAGGAACGGTTGAAAAGGTGCGATCCCGTGGGGCATTCCACTGGAGGCCAAGGAGGGTGGGGAAGGGACAAAGCAGTGGAGAAGGATCTGCTGGCACCCAGGGCCTAGGACACAGCAGTGCTCAATAGGAACTGGCTGAAATGAAGAAGAGAAAAGAAAGCTGGGCTTTCAATGCACTCAGGAGGCGTGGAGTCTAACATGGGCGTCTTGCCTCCTGCACAGGACCATACCAATATGGAAACCCCCAGTGGGTGTCAGGCACTGAGCCCAGGGGGCGTGGTGATGGCCTTGTGATCTCTCCAGGGCAGCCCCCGTCCTCATTCAGCAGGTGACCAAACGTGGCTTTCAGTTAAAAAGTGGCTCACGAGGGCCAGGAGGTAGCTCAGTAGAATAAGTGCTTGCCTGGCAAGCGCAAGGGCCTGAGTTCAATTCCCGGTTCTACAAAGACAGAAAGAAAAGGGGTCCGGCCAGATGGCTCAGTGGCCTAAAGCCCTTTCTTAGGCAACCTCAGGGACTTCGGTTTGATCCCTGGCACCACGTGCTGCGCCAGCCCCACCCAGGGCAGGCTGAGCTGGCCATAATGTCAAATCTGTTCTATTAATATCTCTCCCTCCCTCCCTCCTTCCCTCTCTCTCTCTCTCTGCCTCTCTCTTTCTCTAAAAAAAAAAAAAAAAAAAAAAAAAAAGAAAGAAATAAGTGGCTCACAAGATAGCTCAGTGGACTAAAGCTTCTACTTAGGCAAGCTTAGGCGAGCACAGGGATCTTGGTTCCACCCCCAGGGGCCAGCCCTGCCCCCAGAGTGGGCTGAGCTGGCAAAGTCTGGGGGCGTGGTGCCTCATGCCTGTAATTCCTGCACTGGGGAGGGTGAAAGCAGGACGATCACCACCACCAGTCTGAGCTGCATAGTGAGATCCTGCAACAAGCAAATACATGAAGGTGGAAGAGGAGAGGGAGGAGGGGGAAGAGGGGAAGGGAGGAAGAGAGAAGAGCAGGGGGAGGAGAAAGGAGGAGGAGGGAGAAGACAGAGAAGGAGGAGGAGGGAAGAAGAAGGGGGAGGAAAAGGAGAAGATGCTCACTAAGGTCGCCTGGTGAAGACATGGCAGCACTGAGCCCCAATCTAGGAGCCCAGACACAGGCTTGGCACTCTCCATCACTCCCAGGCTATGTCACTTGCACAGACCCCTGCCCTGAACTTCTGTCCCCTGGTGAGGCATCACAGCACCCTCCCACCCTACCACCCAAGGCGGTGAGACTACAATGGGCAGGAGAGGGACTGCTTAATAAATCATGGTGCCACAAAGCTCAGGCAACTGCTTCCGCAGAGCAGCGCCTCATTTTTAATAAGGTCAAGCTTACAACGGTGACCTGGAAGGCTCCCCTGCCCTTCCACTTTACATCTCGCTCCCTGGGTCTTACAGCATCTGTTCTGCTATTTATTTTGCTTATTGTTGTTCTGGCCTATCACTCCCATGAAACACCAGCTTCCTGGAGGGCAGGAAGCTTTTTATTTTGATCACTGCTGTCACCCAGGGCCTAGGACACAGCAGGTGCTCAATATAAACTGGCTGAAATGAATATGAGAAAGACAAGTGGCAGCGAAAACAGAATGCAGGTTAGGAATGGCACGCTCACTAATGGGACAAATAAGATCACAAACTATGTTTGATTGCTTGTATGCACACACGAAAGTATAAAAAAAAAAAAAATCAAAGAGCACCACACCCAGCATAAGGAACATGATATAAAAAAAATCAATGGGACAAATGGCTTGATTTTTTTCACAAATAAATGGTATTAAAAGAAAGGAAAAAAAAAAAAAAAAAGGAGGGTTGGGGATATGGCTCAGTAGCACAAGTGCCTGCCTAGCAAGTGCAAGGTCCTGCGTTCCATTCCCAGAACAAACAAGCAAAAAAGATAAGAGGGCCAGGCATGGAGGCACACGCCTGTAATTCTACCACTTGCAAGGCTGAAGCAGGAAGACTGCTTTCAGTTCAGGCCAGCCTGGGATGCACAACCGAGTCCAAGGCCAACCTGAGCTACACAGCAAGGCCCTGTCTCCAGAAGACAAAAAAGAATAAGAGAAAAAGGACTCTTAGTGATTAAAAGGGATTTGAAACTGGGTGTAGTGGGGCGTACCCAAAGTCCCAGAATGAGAAAGCTGAGGCAGGATAATTCCAAATTAGAGCCCAGCCTGGGCAAAAAGCGAAAGAGAAACAGGAAGAGAGATTGAAATTTCTGAGACATTTAACTAAATGTACAACATCTGCTCTGTTCACATCTAGATTCAAATAACCCTAAAACGAGATTTCATAGACAATTAGGGAAATACTGTATACTACCATGTTAGAGAACTATTAACAATCTCGTAAGGTATGTTGGCAGAATTTTTGTTATGTTAACGTTTTTACAAGAAATGTCAGGCCGGGCGTGGTGGCTCACGCCTGTAATCCTAGCACTTGGGAGGCTGAGGCAGGAGGATCACTGCGAGTTCGAGACCAGGCTGGGCTACAAAAGTGAGCTCAAAGCCAGCCTGAACTGCACAGTGAGACCCTGTCTCAAAAAGTCAAAAAGAAAAGAAATGTCATCTATTGGAGAAGCATGGTAAGATATGGACAAAAGCAGCCATGAGCAGCCGGGCCCCGTGGCACATGCCTGTCATCCCAGCACTTGGGAAGCTGAGACAGGAGGATCAATGTAAGTTCGAGACCAGCCTGTGCTACAAAGTGAGCCTGAGCTGCACAGAGAGACCTTGTCTGGAATGCTTTTATTTTTATTTATTTTTTCTTGTTTCAGAACTTTTGTTTGTTTTGTTTATTTATTTTTATGGCCGGCTCAGCCTGCCCTCAGGGCAGGGCTGGCGCAGCATGTGGTGCCAGGGATCGAACCGTGGTCCCTGCAGCCGCCCAAGCTTTCCTAAGCAGGCACTTTAGACCACTGAGCCATCCTGCTGGGCCCCTAGAATTCTGCTTTTAAAAATCTCAGTATAGAAGGGGATGGAGCTGGAAGATCAGTAAGACAATGATGACAGGTAAGACAAGATTCACTACTGGGAATTGTGGGACCTGTGTGGTGGGCACAGGGCATTTGCGAAGCAATTCTTCTTTCATTGGCTTAAATATCTGTGTGTGGCGCTGGGACTGACTGGTAGTAGTTTCTACCCCCAGCTTCAACCTGAGGGCTCCCGAGTTGGGTTCTGAGGCAGGGTCTTGCTAACTTGCCCAGCCTAACCTAGCATTTGCAACCCTCTTGCCTCAGCCTCCCTAAATATAATAAAGTCATTGCTTAAATTTGCTCTTACTCTGTAATATTTGTCAACATTGTCTCCAGCATAGAGAAGGGAAACTGAAGGACTAAGAAGTGGGATCTGGGGTTTTAGCCCAGGAGTAAGGTCCATGCCTGGTCCACAGCAGTACCTCAGTTCAGGAACTTCATTCTTTCCAGGATTCTGGTTGTCGTAAAAAGAATGAAATTTGTGGGGCCAGGGAGATAGCTCCATGGCACAAGTGCCTGCCTGGCAAGTGCAAGGTCATGAGTTCAAACCCCAGTCCCGCAAAAAAAAAAAGAATGAAGTTTGTGAACCGAGGTACTACTGTACATGAGGCTCGGGTTTTAATCCTGAGCACCAAGGACCAAACCAAGATGACTGGATTGGAATGGGAACAGAAATTGGATCCTTTGAGATGGAAAAAGAGAAAACTGCACAGGTAGGCAGAGGCGGAAGGAGAGGGGAGAGGCAGGACTGACCGTGAGGGCAGGAGCAGCTGAGCCTGGTGAGCCCTCTGTGGTCTTTTTCTTCCCCTCCTGTGGGTTGAGGATAAAGGAATTAATAAGGCTGCTAACCCATAAGGAATGGGAACCCAATTCCAAAGAAGGAAGACCAAGGCCGGGACCCCTGGGTCTGGGGTCTGGAATCTCTAGTTTTCAAAAGGAGGGCTGGTCAGGGCCTTCCTCCCTAGGGTGGGAGGTCTGGGGTCTCACCCTGGCCTTGCGCAGCCGCTCCCTCTCGGCCACAGCCTGCTGCAGGAGTTGCTCCATGTGGGCGATGTCTGGGTTCAGGACCTGGCAACTAGGAGGAGGGAACGGGTTACCCCAGCCCGCCTGGCCTCCGTCTCCTCGTCCTCCAGTCCCACAAGCTCGCCCAGTGCCTCACCCATTGCCAGGGCCACAGTTTAGCAGCTGATAGAGGGGGTGTCTTCCAGAGACCCCCACTGCCGATGCCAGAGCCGAGGCCTCAATGGCTCCTAGGGGAGAGAGGACATGATGAGGAGATGGGACCCCAGGCCTTGGACATTTTTCCCATCCTCTGCTGTAGGATAGAGGGGGGAGGAGGTGGGGGATAGAAGGCATCCTCACCATTACAATGGAGAGACAAAGGCCGTGCCAATGCCCTCTGGCTGGCTCTCTCGCCCCGTTTCCGGGACAGACTTCCGGTCCTCTGAAGGCCAATGGAGCCCTGAAAACACACAGGATCCAGGCACTCAGGGATGTTCCAACTCAGTGGAAAGACAGAGATTGCCAAGTGCAGCCACCACCTACTGGGCACACACCCAAAGCCCCTTGTCAGCGTGGTGCTACGTGGAAAAAGCCAGCTGCAAGCACTATGTGGCCTATGACATTATTTATGCTGTGTCCAGACTGGGCAGATCATATCGCTATCGAGACAGGAAGCAGAGTAGTGGTTACCAGGGGCTGAGAGAGATTGGGGGATGAGGGGTGATGGCTACAGGACGCAGAACTTTGGGGCCTGTAACAGCATTCTGCCATCGATGGTGATGATGGTTTGCACGACTCTGAACGCACTAAAACACATGGAACTGGAGGTAGGGGTGCAGCTCAGCTCATGGGATAGTGCTTGTGTAGCATATGTGAGGGCCTGGGTTCCATCCTAGGCACCAGACAGACAGACAGACAGACAGACAGTGCTTTCGATGAATGGACTGTATGATACATGAAATATATTTCAGTAGGACTGTTTTTTACATAAATGCTCTTAGGCAGTGCTGGGGTTATTCTGTTGGAGGCGGCCAACTAGAAGACAATCGGGCTTTTCTGGGTCTCCTTTCTTCCACATTTTTTTTTCATCCTTCTTAACTTCCTTCCTTTCTTGCAGTGTGGGGATTACACTCAGGACCTCACACATGCTGGCCAAATGCTCTACCGTGCACCACATCCTCAGACCAGAATTTCTTTCTTTTTTGTTTTCTGGTCTTTTTGAGAGAGGGTCTCAAATACAGTTCAGGCTGGCCTTAAGCTCACTTTGTAGCCCATACTGGCCCCTCAAACTTGCAGTGAATCTCCTGCCTCAGCCTCCTGAGTTCTGGGATTACAAGTATGGACCAGTACACCCAGCTCACGATTTTTTTTTTTTTTTTTTAATGACAGCTGGATCCTGGCATGATGGTGCATGCTTGTAATCAGAGGAATTTGGGAAGCTGAGGAGGAGGACCCAAAGTTTGAGCCTAGCCAGAATGATTTAGTGACTTAGTGAGACTCTGTCTCAAAATAAAAATTAACAGAGTTATGGGAATGTAGCTCTGTGCAGAAGTCACAGTAAAACACAAAAAACATAAAAACAAAGAAAGAAAGGACAAATACAAAAACCACTGAAACCCAAATTCCACTCTTTAGTAACTTAGCCTATAGGTTGACACACTTGACATGCGCAAAACAGTATGGGTTCAGGGTTATTCCCCACAGGGCCACGGGTGCTGACCTGAAGACCAGCTCAGAGCCCATCAGAGCAGAGCACGGCGAATGCATGCGCCAGACAGCTGCACAGTGTGTAGCCAGAAGAGTCTGCTCTTTACATACAGGTGGGACACGACTTCCAAGGTCACCACGCAGAGTACGCTACCAGGGCCTCAACCAGGGAAAACATACACCTGAGCAACCTAGCAAAACCCTGGCTTCAAATAAAAGTTAAGAAAAGGCCTGGACATACAGCTCCCTGGTGGAACCTCTCGTCTTCACAAGCTCCCAGGTTCACCTGCTACCTCAGAAATTGAACCAATAAATAAAAGAAATAGAAACATAAGAAAAAGAAAAGGAGACTAGTAAATTTTTTTTTTTTTTTTTTTTTTGTCTTTTTGAGACAGGGTCTCGCTATGCAGTTGAGGCTGGTCCTGCAGTCACTTTTGTAGCCCAGGCTGGTCTCGAACTCGCACCAATCCTCCTGCCTCAGCCTCCCAAGTGCTGGGATTACAGGCGTGAGCCACCACGCCCGGCTGAGACTAGTAAATTAAAAAATAAAATATATTTTTCCCTTCATGTTGCTGGGAAGTCAAACACAAGCCCTCCCACCTTCTACATATATACTCTACCACCGCACCACATTCCAGCTTCTGAAATCACATTTTAAAGAAAAAACAGGGTCTGGGGCCAGTGAAATAGCTCAGTGGTATAAAGTGCCTGATCAGGCAAGTTTAGGCAGGTGCAGGGGACTGAGGTTTGATCCCAGCACCGCATACCACACCAGCACCCCCACCCACCCACCTTCAGAGTAAGCTGAGCCAGCCAAAAAAAAAAAAAAGAACCAACCAAACAAACAAAAAAAAACAGGGCCTGGGAATAGCATAGCAGCATAAACACTTGTCTGACAAACACAATTAACTCAATGGACTAACACGCTTAGGCAGAGCACATCAGCCAGGGTTTGACCCCAGCTTGCTGTGCCAGCCCCACCCTCAGAATATGCTAAACAGGTGATTAAGACTGGCCCTGATTTGCCCATGATCCCAGCATTTGGGAGGCTGAAAACAGGAGAATCACTACAAGTCTGGTCTACATAGTGAGACCCTGAGGACCCTGTCCTAAATATAGGAAAGGAAAAAAAAAGCAGCATAATTAGAGCATCAGTAAGGATACCTACCATAATTTCTTAAATATATTTAATCCATGAATCAGTAATGGTACTAAAAGAAAACCTGAATTGGCAAATGAACTCCCTGTTGAAGACAAGTAAATAAAGTGAGCATTTGCCCTGCATTTCCGGCAAAATCTGTGCTTCTGGGAGACCAAACAGAAAGCCTCCCCTCATGGAAGCATTTTTGCTAAATTAAACAAAAGGGAAATGACACAATTGGAATTTTGCCATGTGCAACCTCTGACGAATGAATCCACAAATCTAGGCACCGAGCTCACATAAAGGCACCAACAGTAACCGGCCCAGGGAGGTCCTGAGCCCAGATCCCTTGGGGCACCCACATCCAAGGACACAGGAAATACCAAGGCCAAGAAGCCTGAGGATGCACTCAGCAAGCCCTACCCAGGCAACTCCGCTGCACCTGGACCCAATGCACAAAGACTCTCTTCTTGCCGTTCTTCCCCACGCAATGTGGCAGAGCAACTGAGTTGCCACTGTTAGGCACTACAAGTCACCAAAGATGATTTAACACACACAGGAACAAGCACAAAGATGACACACAAACACCACATCATTTCATGGAAGGGACCTGAACTTCCTTAAATATTGGTGTACATGGGGGTCTGAGAGCCAGTCCCCCAAGGATCTCAAGGGAGAACTGTCTTGCCATTCTGCTGACCCGTGTAAGCTCCTAAAACCCCCAGGAGTAGGGAAGCCACAGCTCCACTTCACACAGAAGAACCCCAGAGCCAAGCACCTGTGCTGGCCTCAGCCTCTGCTTCCTCTAGCCTCTGACACCCAGCACCAAGCAAACCCACGGGGTACAGACTCAGCACAGGTGCCTGTGGTGCTTCCATAAAATGCACAACCATCCTGCAGATGAACCTAGCGTCAGAACTTGCTCCGTTAGCCACACGTGGCAGGGCAGGCCTGTGATCCCAGCCACCCAGGAGGCTGAAGCAGGAGGATCACAAGTTCCACACTAGCCCGAGCAACTTAGCAAGACCATGTTCCAAAACATATAAAAGGGCGGGAATGCAGTTCAGTGGGGGAGCACTCCTGGCATCAATAATGTCAGTCAGGGGCCCGGCAGGATGGCTCAGTGGTCTAAAGTGCCTGCTTAGGAAAGCTTAGGCGGCTGCAGGGACTGCGGTTCGATCTCTGGCACCACAAGCTGCGCCAGCCCTGCCCTCAGGGCAGGCTGAGCCGGCCATAAAAATAAATAAACACACAAAAGTTCTGAAACAAGAAATGAAATAAAATAAAATAAATTCTTTAAAATAAATAAATAGGGCTGGGGAGATAGCTCCGAGGCACAAGTGCCTGCTGGGCAAGTGCAAGGTCGTGAGTTCGAACCCTAGTCCCAATAAATAAATAAATAAATCAATAAATAAATAAATAAATAATAAAAATAAATACTGTCAGTCAATCACAAAGAGCCCAGCCGTGGTGGCACACATCTGTGATCCCAGCATCCTGTGAGGCTGAGACAGGAGGATCCCAAGTTCAAGCTGAACCGGGGCACCTCAGTGAGACTTTGTCTCAAAAAAAAAAATCAGAAAAGGGCTAGAGATGTAACTCAGTGCCAAGGCCCTGGGCTTGGCTTCTCGAACCAAATACATAAATAAGCCAAGCCAACAGCTAATATACGCATTTTAGGGGCTGGGGAGATAGCTCCGAGGCACAAGTGCCTGCTGGGCAAGTGCAAGGTCGTGAGTTCGAACCCTGGTCCCACAAAAAAAAAAAAATAATAATAATAATAATATACGCATTTTGGGGGAAAAGGTTGATATAACAAGAGCTACCAGTGTCAAAGTCCTTACAGACCTCCACGGAAGATGCAAGACTATGGGGCTGGGAAAGATAGCTCAGGTGCACAAGTGCCTGCCTGGCAAGGGCAAGGTCCTGAGTTTGATCCCCAGTTCCACCAAAAAAAAAGGAAAAAGACATTTTCTTTTTCACATGACAGTCACCCGTACATCTACATGGCACTCTGGTATCTTCTATTTTATTTCATTAAAAAAAAAAAAAAAATGTGCAGCCGCTGCAGCTAGGGTAAAACAGCAGTTGCCTCACATGCAAAGCCTTAGGTTTAAATTGCAGAGCCAATAAAAATGGGACCCGAGATTTGGGGCAGGGGTTGACTGGCTTTGCCTTTGTTGTATTACTTGCGACGAACCCTAGGGTCCTGTGCCTGCTGGACTAGCACTCTACTCCCAAGCCGCAGTCAGTTATTTTATTTATTTATTTATTTGTTTGTTTGTTTGTTTGTTTGTTTATTTATTTATTTATTTTTGTCTTTTTTGAGACAGGGTCTCACTTTGCAGTTCAGACTGGCCTTGAGCCCACTTTTGTAGCCCAGGCTGGTCTCGAACTAGCACTGATCCTCCTGCCTCAGCCTCCCGAGTGCTGGGATTACAGGCATGCACCACCACACCCATCTTTGAGGCCCTCATTATAAAGAGTTTTGGCAGGTTCAAAAACAAGCAGCGAAGCCGGTCATGGTGGCGCACGCCTGTAATCCCAGCCCTCGGGAGGCTGAGGCAGGAGGATCGATATGAGTTCGAGACCAGCCTGGGCTACAAAAGTGAGCTTAAGGCCAGCCTGAACTGCATAG
>PVJA010040940.1:0-18041 GCA_004027025.1 Myocastor coypus | reverse complement strand
TTTTTTTTTTTTTTTTGTCTTTTTGAGACAGGGTCTCGCTATGCAGTTGAGGCTGGTCCTGAGCTCACTTTTGTAGCCCAGGCTGGTCTCGAACTCACACCAATCCTCCTGCCTCAGCCTCCCGAGTGCTGGGATTACAGGCGTGAGCCACTACGTCCGGCTTTTCTATCTTCTTAATGTGGAAATATAAGCTATTATTTGCAAATTCTTTCTAGTTAATATAGGTGTTTACAGCCATAAATTTCTCTTGGAGAACTGTTTTAGTTACATTCATGTTTTTTGTTTTTGACTTGCTTTGGTGCCTGAAATCAAAGTGAGGACTTGCACTTGCCAGGCAGGCCCTATACCACTGAGCTATATCCCCAGCCCACAATCGTGTTTTATTTTTGCTTTCACTTATCTCAGTTTTCCCTAATCCTGCCTGTGATTATGCCTTTGATTATCCAGGCACATGCCATTTAAATTCTCTATACTTCTATATTCCCTATTATAATCTGTATCTCGTTGTCCCCCCAAAGCCTCCTGCAGCCAGAGGGAGCTTCAGGAGTTTGTGGTTGATTTTTGATCCAATGCTGGAATTGCAGGCGTGGGTGCTACACCCTACGCACAGAGTGGGTAATTTGCATTACAATGTAAGGAGGGGAGAGAGCCTGCCTAGCTGCCTGAGCTACTGCCACTCTCTCGCTCCTTGCCATCACTATGAAAGGACTGCCATCACCAGTCCATGGCTCAAGCCAGCTGAGTATGGACTGAAACCTCTGGTAACTGTGAGCTAAATAAACCTTTCCTTCCTTCATTTTGGGGGTTGGGTATTTTGTCTCAGCAATTAGAGAAGAGTAACTGAGACATTTCCTAAATAGTCTTCTTTTTTTTTTTTTCTTGTTTCAGAACCTTTGTTTATTCACTCATTTATATGCCCGGCTCAGCCTGCCCCAACGGCAGGGCTGGCACAGCATGTGGTACCGGGGGTTGAACCGTTGTCCCTGAAGCTGCCCAAGCTTTCCCAAGGAGGCGCTTTAGACCACTGAGCCATCCTGCCAGGCCCAATAGTCTTCTATTATTAACTTCTAATTCATCTGTAACTAGAGAGCAGATTATATTACTTTAATCCTTGTACATTTATGATCTATGGTTTAGCATATAATCTATCCTGGGGAAGATTCCATTTATACTTGAGAAGAATATACATTCTGTATTTGGAAGACAGAATGTTCTATTGTTAGGTTTATATTCTTCTAGCTTTCTATCTCCTTATTGATTTTCTTTTTTTTTTTTAAATTTTTTTTTCTTATTGATTTTCTGAGTTTTTGTATTTATTGGTAAATAAGTCTTAAGGTCTTACCTTATTTTAGAATGGCCTATTTTTAATTCTATCAGGTTTTCCTTCATGTTTTGGGACTCTGTTTTTGGATCCTTAGAGTGGACAGAAAAGTCTCAAAATGTCCACATTCTAATTTGTAAATACTACCTAGCATGGTAATAGGGATTTTGGAAGTGTGATTAGGGATCTTAAGGTAGACAATTAATGTGAACTATCCAGGTAGACTCAATATAATTACAAGGATCATTTTCAGAGGAATGGAGGTGATTCAGAGATAGAAAAGTTGGGGCAGTGACAGCAGAGGATGGAATGACCAAGTGAGGATGGAAGAAATAGCCACAAACCAGAGTGCAGAAAGCCCATGTGACCTGGGAAGGGCAAGAAAGTGGATTCTCCCTGGATATCCCAAAAGGCGCATCGCCATGCCAGCCCCTTGATTTCTAACTCTGTTAAATTCATTTCAGACCTTTGACTTCTAAAACTGTAAGATCAAATTTATGCTGCCTTAACCACGAAGTTTTCAACAGTGTGTTACACTGTATCCAAGACAAAATTACAGCAGAATTAAAGATCTAGTTGGATTTTATTTTGTTAGTACTGGGGACTGGGCCCAGTGGCACTCTCCCACTGAGTTATAACCCTGGGCCCTGCCAGCCACCCTTCTTTTTAAATGTTGGGGTAGAGTCGTGCTAAATTTCCCAGGATAGTTCCAAACTCATGATCACCTCAGCTGCTAGGAGTAGCCAGGACTACAGAGGCACCGTGGCCTCCAGCTCTCCTTGGGTTTTAGGTGCAATTCTGGTCATAAAATTCATACACAAAGTGAATTTTTATTAACTTTCAAAATGGCTTAAGGTTAAGCTTGACAAAGTAAGAGAAAAGTAGAAGAGCAAAGTGCTTGCCTGAAGGTACCACGTGCAGCAGCGTTCACCCCTGCGCCTCACAAGTGTTTGCTAAGGCTGACCTATCCATGAATGTGATGCTTATTAAATGGAACATGAATCATTTTACATATAGTCATTTTCTGATTTCCTTAGATTTCAGGAAACTCAGAGCATTCAATTAATACCCAATCAAAGAAATCATATTTGCTTAATCAGGGCGAACATTATAAGTATCATTTTCTAATCACCATGCCTTTTATATTCAGTATTAATTTCCCATGTAAATTTTGCTTTCACATGTATGTGTTTCATTACTATCGTGATAAGAGGTCTCATTTACCATGCTACATTAAGTTCTTTGCTTCCACAGTCTTTGGAAGATCATGGATCCTCATAAAAATTCTGTAAAGTCAAAATTTTAGAGCTGAGAATTGGGATTTAGAATCACTACTTAGCCATGATTATAATGAAAATAAGTGACAAAGTCTAGATCTAAACTCAAGTACTCGGATTCTTTTTAATTTTTTTTGCAGCATCTTTTTTTCTTCCTTCCTTCCTTCCTTTCTTTCTCTTTTTACTTTATTTATTTATTTACACTATGGCTGGCTCAGCCCACCCTGGGTGCGGGGCTGGTGCAGCATGTGGTGCTGGGGATTGAATCGAGATCCCTGCTGCTACCTAACCTTTCCTAAGCAGGTGCTTTAGACCGCTAAGCCATCCCGCCGGCCCTGTAATTGGATTTTTGACTATCTCTTACATCGTTTCATCTCTCTCTCTTAAGTCTTTTTGCTGATCCGGAGAATTAAACCACAACTAAATCCCAGCACTCAGGTGGCTAAAGCAGTAGACTCATCATGAGTTCAATGCCAGCCTGGATTACTCAGCAAGACACAGCTCCAGGAAAAAAAAACAAAACAAAATAAAACAAAACAAAACAAAAAAAAACCCAGAAACAAATAAACAAACCAAAACCCATAAGTAAATATTAGTGGTAGAGTGCATACTTATCTGCGGAGATCACGGCACCCACCCACCTGTCCAGTGCTGGTGGCCTGCTCTTGTTGTTCTGGTTGTAGCTCACAACAGCAGTGTGTGCACTCCTGGGTCACCCCGGCTGGGTTCCAGAGGCCCCTGAAGACCTTAGCAGGAAGCCGACCCTTCATCACCTCAGGGTGGAGCTGCCACCCTGGACCACACTGTAGTTGTCCCTGGCGTCAGTGCCCTGTGCGAAGCTCTACGGGAGCTTCATCTGACCCTCTGCTCTGAAGAGGCTGACTCCTACCACCTGCTCTCAGAGGGACTTTGATCTTACAAGTGCTGCTTTGTTCTTGAGCTCAACTTAGTTTTTAATAATCCGGCCATTCTTTTCAAAAGCTAGGTTTTCCAGTATCAGCCTTCCATTTTCATTCCATCCAAGGACAGGAAGTACTCATAACTTGCCGGAACTGTCCTCTTTCCTCAGACTGAGAGTAAACAAAACAATGTCTGGAAAGTGACATGTCTCAAAATGGGAAGATTTATACTTGCACCGTGGCTTACACATGATTTTCAATTAACTCTACTTCAACGGATTTATTTATTTATTTATTTTTGTGGGACCGGGGTTCAAACTCATGACCTTGCACTTGCCAGGTAGGCACTTGTTCCACAGAGCTATCTCCCCAGCCCCTCAATGGATTTAAATTTGATACTAACAAACTTGCTTAGATGTTGGCTATAATCTTTGATTCCTTACAATCCTGTAAGAGGAAATTCTGAGGTTCATCGAAGGAGGAAAGAAATATCGAAGAGAATGATGCCAAGAAGATAATTCTCCCTTCCACTGGTCTGGAAAGTTCCCATATCATTCTGCCTATCAGGCTGCCATTGTAAACAAATTGTATATAAAAGTTCTATTTGCAAAGTTGTTCTAGGGTCCAAAAGGTACACTGACAATAGCATTGATCTTGAGGTATTCAGTGCTGCAATATTTTAATATAACAATGATATTGCACTTCAGTCCGCTCTAGGTACCTAGCCATGGCTTCAGATTCTGTGGCAGCCTTCAAGAAATGCTTTGAAACAGATGAACACATGGTTTTTGCAGAACAGAATAGACTCACCAGGCTCATTTCTTTTGATCCTCCCCTGAGCAAACATTACCAGTTTGGAAAGCACGAATTTCTATCTTTTCAAACTGAGGAATACAGGTTCGCCTACCTTCATAGAATGCAACTGTCGCAGAAAACAGAAAAACCTGGTTAGATGAGATCTTGGAGAGGGGAGAGGTGGAGTGGATGCTGAGGTGAGGAAGTGGGATGAGAGAGTCTCTTCTTCCATGAATATTTCATGATTATCCAGCAGGAAAAATATCTCAATTAAGTTTCTGGTTTTCCCCATTTAGAAATCTTAGGGGCTACATTTTGTGTAAGCTTTCAGAAATAGGAGGTGAGTTTTGGTGCTGTGATGCTAATATTAATCCTCTTCTCCTATACATCCTCCTATGTCTTCATTACTCCAACTCTGACGTAAATGTTGCTTAATGAACTTTGCGGAGTGTTTGATAACACAGTTAATTATTTTAGTCACTAGCTCATCATTGAGACATGATGCCCAATATCCACAGCTTAAAGGAGGAGAAGTTTATTTTGGCCCATGTTTAAGCCCATAGGCAGCTTACTCCAAGACTGGAAGACTTGGGCAAAGGGCGGCGGGAAGAATTGCTGCGGTGGGGAGAAATGCAGAGTGGCTAAGGAAAAGCTAAGGAGAGAGATAAACCCTTCTGGGTTATACCACCTCCGGAGCCCTTGCTCCTGAATCAGACCCTGCCTCTTTAACAGCAAGCCAGCTGTGCAACCCCATACTCCAGTCTCGTTCTAAACACCCACGACTTTGGGGAACTTTAGATCTAAACCCCAGCCTTCTGCCACTGGTTCCCAAATACTTTTGTTCATCACTTCACGCAAAGTGCATTCAGTTCATCTCTAAGAGTCACCCAAGTCCTAATAGTTTCAGCATTGCTGAAAAGTCCACCTCCAAAGTCTCTGAGCCTTAATGCCAACCCTTATCTATGAGCCCCTGCAGAAAGGAAAGAGAGAGAGAAAGAGAGAGAGAGAGAGAGAGAGAGAGAGAGAGAGAAAGAAAGAAAGAAAGAAAGAAAGAAAGAAAGAAAGAAAGAAAGAAAGAAAGAAAGAAAGAAACCAGACGTGGTGGCACACGCCTGTAATCCCAGCACTTGGGAGGTTGAGGCAGGAGGACTGCTGTGAGTTCGAGACCAGCCTGGGCTACAAAAGTGAGTTCATGGTTAGCCTGAACTGCATAGCAAGACCCTGTCCCACCCCCCCAAAAAAAGAAAGAAAGAAGGCCAGTGAGATAGTTCAACAGTCTAAAGTGCCTGCTTAGGCAAACTTAGGCAACCACAGGGACCACAGTTCGATCCCAGGCACCAAATGCTGCACCAACCCCACCCTTAGGGCAGGTAGAGCTGGCCATAAATAAATAAATAAATAAATATTAGAATTAAAAAAAGAAAGAAAGAATGAAAGACAAAGAAAATCACAGTTCAATAGTCGGTGGCACAGGATAAACATTTCCATTCTGAAAGGAAGTATTAGGGGGATAGAAACCAATAGCACCAAAGTAGGATGATTATCCACTAGGACAAATATCCTGAAGTTCCATGTCCAGCACCCAGGTCAAGTTAGGCCAAGATATGAGCTCTGAAGGGCTTGGGAAATCCTACCGCCACAACATTGCCAGTGGCTGTAGGCCTCATGGATTTTTTTTTGGGGGGGGCAGTGGGGGCAGTGGGGGGTGGGGCTGGTTTTTTCCTCTGCAGTTTCACTCAGACATTCCTTACTCCTACTCAGATTTCTGCTACACTTCAGACTCCACTCTTACAGCTATAGAATGCACTCTTAGGGGAATATTACCTGGCCTCCGAGGTCTTTTTCTGAAATCTGGGTCAAAGCCTTCTTGGGCCAAGTCTTGCATTCTGTACGCTTGTAAAACTAGCACTGCATGGATGAAAGTAATGTCTGCCACCAGCTCAAGCAGTAGTTTGGCCCTCTTGGGCCATAGATCTAGAGGACTCTGAATGTTTGGTTGGCTAAGAATTCCAGAATCACCATCATAATGCAATTCTCATTGTACTGTTCCACAGCTTAAAAATGATGATAACATTTCATAACTAAAAAATGTTTATAACTGTATTTAGCTGAATTTTACAAGCGCCCTATTCATCTATCAATAGACAAGTATCTAGTAAGATATTATGCACAGTAAATGCTACTCTGTTAAAAAGAACAATAAATTTGAGTCATTTGCAGGAAATGGAAGCATCTAGAAACCAAGATGTTAAATGAAATATGCCTGACCCCCAAACTTAAATATGGCATGGTATGAGAAACATAAAATATAAATGAATAAATAGAAGAGCAGGGAGCTGGGGAGATGGCTCTGAGGCACAAGTGCCTGCTGGGCAAGTGCAAGGTCGTGAGTTTGAACCCCAGTCCCACAAAAAAAAAAAAAAAAAAAAAAAAAAAAAAAAAAAAAAAAAAAAAAAAAAAGAAGAGCAAAACAAAAGATAGATAATAACAAACAGGGAGACAGAACTTTTGTGAATAGGAGGAAGACCAAGAGGTGGAAGGAGGGGGGATGAAAAGGAAAGAGGCATTAAATTAATTAAGATATGCTATGCACATTCCCTAACTCCACACAGTGAGTGTAATTATTACATACTGCAAGAATATACTAATAATTAAAACTTGAAGCAAAACTGTATGTGGAGACAGGAATCCTGGCACATGGTTATAATTGCAGCACTCTGGGAGGCTGAGGCAAGAAGACCACAAGTTGGGGCCCAGCCTAGGCACCTCAGTGAGACCTTATCTCAAAAATGACAAACAAACAAAAAAAGTGTGATCTTTGAAGCAAGAAGCCTTGTTCTGCCATCAAATACCAGTGGGACCTTGGGAAAGTTCTCTTACCTCTTTGTCTCAATTTCCCTATCTGTAAAATGACATCACTATCCCTAGTCCACGAAGTTATTGTGAGGATGGAGATCATATATATGTAAAGCAGTAGCACAGTAGCCGAGCATGTTGCGATACTATTAGTGATGGTTCTTTAATACCTCACGTGTGGAACATAGCTCATGTGTTCATGCTGTGCCCTACCTGGACGATACTACCCCTTTTTCTACTGGGTAGACTCCTTCAAAATCCCCCACTCAGGTAACCTTTTTGTGCAGCTTTGTCTTCATATCCCATATGCCTAATTCTAATAACCTTTGATTTTTTAAGTCCATGCTGTTTTGCATGTACATCTACATGTGGACTTTTAATACTATATTAGTGCATGTGTGTGTGTGTGTGTGTGTGTGTGTGTGTGTGCGTGTGTGTGAGTCTCATGTCAGTTGTGAAGTCCCCCAAGATGGGGGTGGTGTCTTACTCATTGTACAACTCCAATGCCCTGTCTGAAGTACAAAAATAATGTACGAATGGGTGCATGAATGAATGAAATACAGAATATATTGTAAGGGCTACATTTATAGCACTGTAGTCTTCCACCTTTCTTGAGACCATTACTGCAATAAGGGACATCTGCTCAACCTTCAAACTGTTGACTTACTGATCCTCCTGCTACCTTCATTTTATCTTCTTTCGAATATTTCCACTCTGTGCCAAGAGAACATGAGGATATGACTGCGGAAGGATGCTCAGCATTTAGGCAGAGAGGCAGGTTCCCATGGCAACCGTTCCCCCACAGAGTCGAGGCAGGTGCTACTATCTCTTCCTTCCTTGGCTCCCTGCCTGGTCTCAACTGGTGGGAGTTAGCAGAGGGACACGCGGCAGATAGCATTCCTGTGCTGAGATTTGTGCTGTGCCTCGCCTCTCCTCATTCCATGAGGTGATCGTGAGCTGTAAAGCTTGACTATTTTTTTTTTCTATAGGAATTTCTTTTCCCCTTCAGATTTGTGGTGGCAGAGGAGGATAGGTGAGTGAGCCCAAATCACTTAAGTGCTTCCTTAATTGGCAGGAGCCTACTCGTGGGCTCCTGTTTGTAGTCCAGAGATATTTTGGGGATTAGTGAGAGGAAGCTCTGCTCAGTGACCGTGAGCTTCTTTACGAGGACAATATCATTATTGTTGATCCAGAAACAAGTCCCAGATGTGTTGGAGGCTTAGGCCAGGAAGAACTTAGCCCTGTACCCTTGCGCTTTCCCGGCTGTTTACTGGACCTTTCACCAAAGTCACATGTCTTTGCATTTCCTGTAAACGCAGCTGCGGAAAACTCCCAATATTGTAAACAAGAGTCATCTGAGACCTCAGAACCAGGAAAAGAGTTGTTTTCCTTCATGAATTATGGCTTTGCCCTCCCACAGTCGCACGGGGGATGTCACATACCCTTTATATTATCTCTGAGCTACCTATGCTATGCCAAATGTGGTTTTCTTCAGTCGGAAGATTCTATGACAATATATTTTTCTATATCCTTTTATGGCCTTCCTTAAAGTTGTCATTTTATTAGAAATGGTCTTCCAGGGCTGGGGAGATAGCTCAGTAGAATTAGCGCTTGCCTGGCAAGTGCAAGGGCCTGAATTCAATCCCCAGTTCTGAAAAGAAAAGAAAAGAAAAGGGCAGGCAGGAAGAAAGAAGGAAAGAAAGAAAAAGAGAGAGAGAGAGAGAGAGAGAGAGAGAGAGAGAGAAAGAAAGAAAGAAAGAAAGAAAGAAAGAAAGAAAGAAAGAAAGAAAGAAAGAAAGAACGATTGTCTTCTATCTTCGTGGCAAATAGGGATGGGACCAGAATAATGGACGCCTACCTGGCATATTGAAGAATCTCAGCACTGACATAGTTTCCTCATAATTTCCACAGGCCATGCTGCATGGGTGGTGTCTCCCATCTAAAACCATCATCTTTTATTTGTAAGATACTCGTTTTTAGTTTGAAAAATCTGTCTTATTTTCCTAAAACTTCAGCCTCACCTTTCACTCCAATGACTCATCCCCTTTCCCAGCCACACAGCCCCTCCTCTGCCTCCATAGCCTAGGTACAGGGTGCAGCTGGCCAGGAAGACAAAGGTAGTGAGAATGGACAGAGACTTCCCCAGGGAGCAGGGCCCATCCCGTGATCCCTCTGCTATCTGTGAGCTCCACCCCATGCTGCCGACTAGAGACCACTTCTAAGCAGGTCTCCCAGGCACGAGTGGTCCCTGTGGCAAATCAACCATGTTTTCAAGTAGACTTCCAGCTTGGGGCGGCACATTGCACAAGTCCATACTGGTGTCAGGAAAGACACTAGCCGTAGGTCTCATTTTCTAACCCTGGCTGAGCTTCGACAAAGTGGCAAAGAGAATTCAGAAATTAGCCTAACCCTCCGGTTGTGAAGCACACCAGTCATTTCTCTACTGGTCCCTATTTGGAGGAAACGAAGTACTCCATAATAATGACTGTCACAGATAACAAAAACAGTCTTCTTCAATGCTAGTTTAAAATTTGTATACTTTTACATAAGGGTTTTTTTTTTTTTTTTTGCCATTGGGGGATAGATCTACTCTGTGTCCCAATGGTGATGAAAGTTACACAAATATTGGTATATGTAAATGTTAAAACACTCAGCACTGTACACTCCATCAGTCAATTTTACCATATGACAATTTTAAAAATGAAAAAAATGGATAGGTAAAATATCCTATGCCTTCCAAGGGAGATATCAAAATATATATTTCCTAGGCCCCCTCTTCAATTCTGCATATAATTTTACCTCTCATATGGGGCTTAGAAATTTACTACAGGAATAAGACAACACTTAATGTTCCCCTGGGCAGAATCATTTTGATGGGGAGTCCAAGAAGTTTATGCAGAAAATGACTGGCAGACCAGCATGTGCTAGCTACAGGCGGGAATTGTGTCATGTTCTAGGTGCAGCAGGCAAGCAAAACTGGAAGAAGGGCACTTCCCTGTGGTTATGCATTGCTGGTAAAGCGCATAGACATCATAGAACAAAAGGGACTTAACTGTCTAGAACTCTGATGATTTTCTGTGCAATTCTTTCACTATAACAAATATCCATTTGAGTACCTAATTTTATGTTTATATGTTCTATTTTATTGATACAGGGTCTCGATATCAGTTCAGCCTAGGCTTAAACTTACTATGTAGCTCAGATTGGCTTAGAACTCACATGATTTCTTGTGCCTCAGTCTCCCAAGTGCTGGGATTATGGATTATGGGACTATGCCATCATAGCCAACTATATTTTTTTTCTTAAAGAAGATTCCCTTAATTATATAAATTTTTGATTCCTTAAAACCTGAACCCACCCATCACTGTGTTGAACTTTTAGTCGATTTTGCCATTATCTCGCCTTTTCCACTGGCATTATGCCTCACTCTAATAATATGAACCTTTTATTTGCCAATTTCCTTCTTCTGATCATTCAGGGACTGGAAATCATACAGTGAATCTTTTAAAAAATAACTTAAGCTTTGGGCAGAGCTTAGCAATGTTTCGTGTGGTCAAACCTAATGCCTGAGGGGCCAGCAGGATGACCAGCAGTCTAAAGCACCTGCTTAGGAAAGCTTAGGCAGCTGCAAGGACTGAGGTTCGATCCCTGGCACTATATACTGCACCAGCCCCGTCCTCAGGGCAGGCTGAGCAGGCCTTTAAAAAAAAAAAAAAAAAGGAAGTAAACCTAATGCCTGAACTCTTTCTACTTCCTTTACAGCAGCTGCATCTGCATCTGACAGTGGGTGCCCCTGCACAGGTTAGGTATTTACTACATTTATTTTGGTTGTTAACAAAATAAGACATTGCCTTAAAGACAAATGCTGCATCTTGAAACGGTTTCCAATAGCCATCTTGATGTCCAGCCAAGCACCTAACAGTGGCCACAATAGATTCCCAGTCAGTGGCTGTGGCCGGGGCCTCAGAGGGCTCCTGGCACATCTAGTTGCACTCATTTTAAGCTCTCACCTAGTAAGTAGCAGGAGATTAAATAAAGCACTTCCTTTCCATCTTCATCTTCTCTGAGATTCGTCCTAGCTGTGTGGTTCCAATGGGTCTCTTTGTTTAATGTATTTTTTTTATTTTTTTTACCCCCAAGTCTCTTCGGAATGGGACTCTATAACCCCAGAAGTTTGCTTGATGTACCTGCTTATTATTGTTCCTTAGGCAATTTATTGTCACTGTCATCTTTGCAAGAGAATCTGCAACAGAGAGATAGCATCACAGATATCTGGGGGTATGTGAGGCACTGATGACAATACTGTTCGTATTGTCACTTACCAAAAATAAACAGATGACACCATATATCTAACGTTGTGTTAGGTATCGCTTTTGTGTAAACTCATGAAGATCAAGGCTTGGCCTGCAAATTTGTGAGTCCTGTGAGTACAAGGAGCACAGAAGCCCCTGCGTTATACTAGAGCTGAGAGATGACCCTTGAGTTAAATCTTGAAGGACAAGTAGAAGGTACCTAGATGAAGAAAGTCAAGGGAACACTGAGTTAGAGCAGAAACAGTGCAACTGGGTAGAGGTTCACTAATGCTGGCCTGGATGTCTTATAAAGAAAACTAAGGACAAATAGGCCCTCTGGCCCAGGACTCAGGCAATCATGTCTGGACACCACCAACAGCTTTTATAATTGGCTCACGCAGTCACCTGCTTGCTCTGAGTCTGTTTATTCATCAGTCCAGGAAGAATGTAGACTGCATATCTGTGAATATGGTCCCAGACCTAATCTTTTTTGGTTCTGAGTTGTGGGCTGACCGTAAGAGGTCATATGAGAGCTCTTCAGACCAGCAGCCTTGAGAAGCTTGTGTGGCCACCTGAGGGTGTCCATCTCACTGGACGTGGGGGTGCTGAGTACGATCTAGCACACCGCAGTGCAGCTCCACTGCCTGGCCCATGCTAATGTGAGCAACCTGAACAGTGCGTCTCTCCTCTTCCACTCAGGGCAGTGGAAGCCGGGCTGACCTCCTAATCGAGGGAAACCGGGTGTACAAGCGGTCAGGGAGGCAGCAAGCTACCAAGTGAGACAGATCCTTTTGAATTTGTGCTTTGGAGTTGTTCAGTGTAAAAAGTCAGAGATCTAATCCAATTTCTTTTATGATCCCCAGTATCTCTGAAGAATTGACGTCCCCTAAGCACAAACACTCAAATTTCAAGGAATTAAATCTTTAATCTTCAACATGACTTTCAGGGGGCCTTGGAGCCTAGTTTCTTTGACTCTTTCAGAGATGATAAAATTTGTATTGGCCTGTTGTGGAAGGAAAACCAGGTTTCTGGGCTGGAGGACAGGGGCATGGGGCTGTTTAGGTAGAATTACTGTCATCTCTTCCTTCCCCTCAGCTGTCCGTGGTATCCTAACTGATGGGAAGAAAAGGGCCCCATTGTGTATTTAGCTTTCCCTGCCCTCTTGTCTCATGCTGTAAAAATAGTTCCTCCCTTTAGGAACTGGACCCTACCCCCACCCACATTTGACATGTGGGTGACAGCAACCAGATTAGATGTCACCTCCTCTCCCCATTCCTGCCTGCAGTCAGTCCAGGAGTTAAGGCAGACAGTTGTGTCAGAAATGAGGACTATTAGGACTTTGGAAAACAATGACCTATGGTCCAGGGCTTTCTTCCCAGAAGCTGCTTGACAGAAGATGGCAAGAGAAGTTTTAAAAGCATGAGGTTATGGAGCTGGGGTGGTTTTGCAGAAGTTTTTTTTTTAAACATTATTGATTGTTCTAAATTGATCCTACTATAACTTTGCAGGGTTAAGTGGGGATAAATTTTGAGGAAAATCTTGACCTAAAAGCCAGCATCTCTTACAAGCAAAGAGACCCACACCTCAGAGGATATTCTAGGGTGAAACTCAAGTGCTTCAGGTATAAGGTCCTTCAGTCCTGCCAAGGAAAACATAGAATAAAATGGCAAAGGAAGGAAAAGGAACAGCCTGGGAATGGGGGCAGGGATGGAGAGCTTTTTCTTGAAGTCAACACTTTGCTTAAGGTGACCTCATTCATTCTGCTATAACTTCTGAGTGTGAAGAAGGTAAGGTTGAAGGTTCATCTCTCTCTCTTTCCTAACCTCTGAGCCACATTTCACCCCTGAAAGCCTGCGACATATGATGGATCCGATCTGAGAGTGCCAGTTGGGGAAAACCTTTGTACCGTCTTGCTGATTTAGGCAGCAGCCAGGATTAATGACGCGCAGGGTGGAGTGTTGGAAAGGAGATTAAGCCATAGCAAAGCTAATTGTTGCATCAGCTTGAATTGATGAGGGGTGGGCCGGCTGGCCAGGGAGAAGTCAGAGCCTATTCTTCCTCAGATTCAGGAAACTGCTTTTGAAAAAGAAACAAAATGGTCCCTAAGGGTGACGACTCTGTTCTGAAACAGGTGAGTCTGAGACTAAGGCAAATACAGCTTCAGACTCAGGTGGCGTCTGCGAGCTGGAATATGGGGCTGTTTTCTTTAGGGACCTTCCGCTTGTCTAGAGACACAGCTGAGGGGTGGGGTACGACTTGCCTAACCTGATGCAAGTGAGGTTTACTTTTCAGGCACACGTGCTCCTTGGACAGAAGTCTTTAAGGCTAAACACAGATGAACTGCCACAATAGAGCACCGGTTATGAGAAATAAGTGTGTGCTTCTAGCAATGCAAGAGGAATAGAAAACACAGTAACTGTTCTTTTTGGTTAGTTTCTCACTGTAACTGGAGCCTGTTGGCATCTTTTGAGATTCATCAATGTACAACACAGCACCCTGGGGCATTTTCACCAGGCACGTTGGAAAGGTCATACTTCCTGTCAGAATAGATTGCCCCACTAGGGGGCGATTTAACTGCCTCTCCTCTGCCTCATGCATTGCAGCACTCCTCTCACCTCTCTGCCCCCTGGGATATGAAGAGGGCAACTAGGAGATGCTTCTGCTTTCTATAATTGCTCCAAAAAAGAGATTATCATATGAAGTTTAAATTTGCTAGACACCTCTAAGAAGTCATATACTCTCTGTAGTACGAATGGGTTGTCTAATAAACTGATATCAAAAATTCGCTACGTGTTTAACCACTTGAAATTTCTTGGGGGCTGGGGAGATAGCTTAGTGGCAGAAGTGCCTGCCTGGCAAGTGCAAGGTCGTGAGTTTGAATCCTGGTTCCGCAAAAAAAAAAAAAAAAAAAAAAAAAAAAAAAGAAATTTCTTAAAAGTCCAGATCCTTAGGCTGCTCCTCAGGCCAGTTTAGTTGGATTCGTGAGACAGGACACAGGGCTCAATATTTTTTTTTAATATGCTGGATGATTATAAAAAGCAGCCGAGTTTCAGAGCCACTGCTCCTGAATGCCCAGAAATCTGAGATGGGGCAATGAGCAGAGCCCTGCATTCCTCAGGGGAGACTGATGAGGCTGAGCGGGAATGCATTTGTTCAAAATGAAGCAAGAGGAGCACAGGCTCCCATGATCCTGGGGGTTGATGCCCCACAACGCGAGGAGCATTCTGCCTCCTCAGAGCCTCTATCTACATCGACTGTGAAGTAGCACGGGCCCATCTCATAACATGGGTCTAACAGGTTCATATGCCACTCCTGAATAATAACTGAGCAAGTATTTTGCAGATGGGACAGCCCAAATGAATCTAAGTGCATTTGTTCACTTTTGAGCTGTGAGTTTATATTATGGTTGAAGCCCAGCTTTTAAAACAAATCTCCCCTTCATGACTGGAAAAGTGGTTGAGTATCCCTGAACACAAAACAAGAGAGGGAGGGAGGGAGAAAGAGGGAGGGGCTAGTTGTTAATTTTAATGATTAAATTAAAATTATTTAATTTTCCAACGTTAAATAATACCAGGGAGGGGTGAGGAGATAAGTCTTAAACAAGACAGCTAAAAAGATGCTCACAAATTCCTTGGGGACCCATTCTACACACCACTGCCCCTTTATTATCACAAGTGTCACAGAGGTCATTGCCAACTGATGCTATAAGACAGACATGGTCTGCTAATTCAACAATTTGCACTGGAGGCTGGATTTTCTGGCTGGGGGATTAGGGAGCATAATCTCTACCAACTCTGTTCTCCAACATTAAATACCAGGAGCTGAGCTGCCCTGTGCCAGGTACTGGAGGGCCTGCCAGGGGCAGTAACTGAGGCCTAGTTGTGCTACCCACCGTGGTTATTCCTGCAGAACTAAGGTCAGCCTGCAGACATAGCTTGAAGGGGGCTTCAGCTGGGAGTGGTGGGGAAGGGACAGGTACAGGATAGGCGAGCAGTGGCACTTGCATGGGATTCTGGACTGTACGGGAAAACCCTTGCTCAACAAGGAGTCCTTAAAGGATAAAGGTTTCCCAGAGGATCTGAGAACAAGGGCAGGAGAATTCTTGGAAAACACTAAGAAGAGAGTCAGGTAAGTACCTGAAGGTGTGACCACTACATATTCATAATAGTTTATGGTGCTCCTTTTGTCTTTTGTATTCTAATTTTGTATTTTTTAAACAATTTTTTCATTTATTTTATTTCATTATTATTTTTTTTTCTTGTCTCAGAACTTCTGTTTGTTTGTTTATTTCTTTTTATGGCCGGCTCAGCCTGCCCTGAGGGAAGGGTTGGCACAGCATGTGGTGCCGGGGATCGAACTGCGGTCCCTGCAGCCGCCTAAGCTTTCCTAAGCAGGCACTTTAGACCACTGAGCCATCCTGCCAGGCCCCTAGTTTTATTTTTTTTTTTTTTGAAGACAAGGTCTCACTCTGTTCCCCAGGCTGGTCCGAAATTTATGAGTTCAATAGGTTTTCCTGTCCTGTCTCAGTTTCCAAAGCAGTTGAACTGTAGACCTTGTGTCTGGCCCAGATCTTTAGCTTCTATAGTTCCTTACATGGTGCTTCACAGGTCGCTTGGGCTTAATAAACATAGACTGATTGGTTGCTTGATTTCATAAAGAATGGATGAATACTTCACAACAAGCTCTTGATTCACACCTATTTACTTGTACACTAACTTTTGTTGAGTTTAACCCAGACAGTGGTTGCCTGGTTCTCATTTTGGTGTACCTTCTGCCCTGATCTTTAATAAGTCCAGACAACAGTGGAAAACTAAATGTTCTAGAAAGCAATGATGACTCTGGAGCTTGCTTTTTTTTTTTTGTTTTTAACCACAAAGGCCATGAGCTACAAGCAGAAAGAGTAGGTACTTTGAAACGGCCAATATGCAATCAATTTTCATTTCAGTAAATTATGAGACATTTTTAAAACCAAAGACAACACTAATTAACACCAAAGGAGATTAAGCCTGCAATTAAGTTTTCCACTAACTTTAATGACTTAGTTGAGTTGCTGGAACATTACTCAGTACTACAAGCATCAAGGACAGCTATGTGCTTCTCAGCCTACGGAACATGATAATGAGGTCTCCACCTCATTTGCAGGGAAAATGCTTTGCAGTGAATACCCACAACTGACTGAGATAATGAATCTATGCCCAATTTTCTCCAATTTTATTAATAGATTATTTTTCAGACTAATGCAATTATACATTAGCTATTGAACAGTACACAATGGAATTCATGAACAAATTCAGTTAAACGCCTTCCTTGATTGCACTGTGCATATAACATCTGTAAAACAGGGATTCAGTTCTTAATTCACACCATCAATTAATATTTGAACACATTGCATTAATCAGTTCCCTCTGCCAGGAAAGGTCTCAGTTGTTTACTGATACAGATGTATTAATATTTCCTGAGTATTTCTTATTAGTAATCTGGAATCTCTGAGGAAAAGGGAGAAAAGAGTTTTAAAAAATATTTGTGTTTTTGAATATCAAATTACTATCTTATCTTGATGATATAGAAAATGCAAAAAAGATACAAAATAATGTGAGATATGTAATGCTGTTTTATTCATCTAATGGAGTCTAAAGAAAATGTTCTACCATTTTGATCATGATTCTTCTTAAATAATAAGCTAACTTTTTTTGTCTTTTGTACCAGGGACTGAACTCAGGACCTGACACTTGCCAGTCAGGTGTGTATGGCACTGAACTTTCTCCATGACCCTATTTTTTTCCCCCTAAATTTGTGTATGAGTTTCTCCAGTGAGTAGGTATTAACCTGAGGAATGTTATACACACACACACACACACACACACACACACACACACACGTAGACACACATAGGCACGCACACATGCACAGATCTACTGAAACTATGAATGCCTGATGTCATTTCTAGGAGTCCTGATATTCAATAAACCATTGTTCACATGAACTATAAAAAATCTTCCCATCCTATAATGAAGGTCTGATTGTGACAAATAAACCTAACTACATTTCAAATCCACGGTATAACTTCTTTTTTTTTTTTTTTTTTTTGTTTGTTTGTTTGTTTTTTGTTTTTTGGTATAACTTCATTTGAAGAGGTGGGAGCAAGAAGCCAATCTAAGTACATCTGGCAAGTGGTACTTCCTCTTTGGATTAAATATTATAAGAATAAAAACAAAACAAAAGAATTCTACATAAACACCTACTCTAGTGAGTAAACTTGTTTCCTACAAAATTAGGGTTAACAGAGTATAGTGTAGCTAAATGATAGAAATTGAGGGACATTCTCTAAAGAACTTCACCAGTACACTTCAAAATTGGTAAAATTCGATAAGCTAAGGAAAAACTGAGAAAGAGTTCTGAACTGGGAGAAACTAGAGAGGTAAACTACATACAGTAGGATATACTGAATTGGGAACTGGAACACAAAAAGACATTTAATATTATAAAAAGTGGTAAAATAAGATTAAAGTCTGTAGTTGATAGTGCTGTATCAATGTTAACTTTTGATAAAGTACCACAGTTGTGAATGATACTAACAATAAAAAGAATCTTGTTGAAACTA
>PVJA010040939.1:0-18205 GCA_004027025.1 Myocastor coypus | reverse complement strand
TTTGGTCTTTTTGAGACAGGGTCTCACTATGCAGTTCAGGCTGATCTTGAGCTCACTTTTGTAGCCCAGGCTCGTCTCGAACTCACACCAATCCTCCTAACTGAGCCTCCCAAGTGCTGGGATTACAGGCATGTGCCGCCACGCCTGGCCATTCTTTTTTTTTTTTTTTTTTTGAGAGAGGGTCTCACTATGCAGTTCAGGCTGGCCTCGCTTTGGTAGCCCAGACTGGTGTCAAACTCACACCGATCCTCCTGTCTCAGCCTCCCGAGTGCTGGGATTACAGTTATGCACCACCATGCCCGGCTTATCCATTCTTAAAATGTGAAACTCTCACCAGCTTGCTATTTACTAGAACTCAGGTCTATTACAGATCCTTTTAACAGCATTCAGTGTGCTACTGCAGCTGTGCAGTAAACAGACCTCAGTGTCCAACAGCTAACAACAGATTAAGATAAAAAGACAAAGCTTTAATAAAGAACCAAAACATAATAGACAACAGGGCCTGAGCATCTTCCATGGACTGCCAAGTCACACATGGTCTATATGAGTGAAGCATGAAGCCTTTGTTGTAAGTCACTTTATATAGACAAGCTGGCAGATGTTCATGGGACATGGGCTAAGGTTTTTTTTAATACTACATCATACATCATGCAGTTGTCTATCACAAGAAAGGAAACTGAAACTAGACCTAGCAGAATCAGATTAGTGCCTCCCATTCTTGTGCTCAGAGAGGGTGCTTTTCTACTTTATAGAGAAGAACATCTCATTTTGTTCCTGTATAGTCACATGTACATATGCTATGAACACACCAAACTTCATAGGCAACTCTCCTAGGACATTAAGCAAGTTCACTAACACAAATGATTAAGTCTAATCTAGCAATCACGGAGATCCAGACATAGCTGTACTTCGCTTAATAGCTGTGATACTTTTTTTTTTTTTTTTTGGTCTCTTTTTTTGAGACAGGGTCTCACTATGCAATTCAGGCTGGCCTTGAGCTCACTTTTGTAGCCCACGCTGGTCTCGAACTCACATCAATCCTTCTGCTTCAGACTCCCGAGTGCTGGGATTACAGGCGTGCGCCACCACACCCGGCTTATGATACCTTCTAAGAGCCACTCATACATCACTGCTTGATTTCATTATAATGTGGGCATCATACAATATATGTATACAAGTCTGTATGTTATAATCTACTAAAACCTAAGCAATTCTTAGTAGGTTAAAAATTTGTACAACAAAGTACTGTAATCAATATGGTAGGCAATTATAACAGTATTTGTATACCTAAGCAAACACATTATTAATGTGTCATACTCTAGCCTTATAGTGGCCATAAGTTCAAGGCCAGCCTGAACTACGCAGACCCTGTCTCAAAAATTAAGTAACATACTGGCCACTGAGCTGCCTTCACATGAACAATTGTATGCAGTACATGTCCTGGTGCCAAATGATTTTCACAGATGAGCAGACGGACCAGCTAAGGGGTAAAAAATCTGAAAGAGCTGCCAAGTGCAGGACTTGTGTGATGCTTCCAGTCATGTACCCCATAACAAATTTTACTAAATCTTAAGAGAATCTACAATAAATCATGTTAACCAGGAAATGCAATTTTTATGATAAAATCTTATCTTTGTTTCTTTAAATTTAAGCATACTCAGTAGTCCCCAATGAGAACAGAAGTTGTTTTTCAACATGCAAGTATAAAAACTAAATTACAGATCTTCTATTCTGAGAGGGTATTAAATGTATGCTAAGTTAAGTTTAGGACTGGTGATACAGCTCAGTGGTGTAAGCACCTGCCTGGCAAGTGCAAGGTCCTAAGTTCGATTTCTAGTACTAGAAAAATAAAACAGAGTTAGGTTTAGATCTATAAAATTCATCAGATTCCTTTTCTTGTTAAAATTCATTTTCACTGGAATTGCAAAACAATTAAATAAGAGATCATAATTTAAATCAACAAATTTGAAGTTTTAATATACATTCACCAGTAAATGTTTATATTGAGAAAAAGGGTTTTAACATACCTTAGCAGCTTTGAATTGCTTTGTATTCTCTCCAACTGATCTATTTCTTTGGACAATCTACCAATCTCATCTTCCAGATGTCTTTCAGTAATATCAACTTGCTGACATAGACGAGCAAAAGTGGTGGCCATTTCCCTTAAAATAAATTTTTAAAAAAAAGTCAGTCATGAATGCCTTCTAAAATTAAGCTATTATTAAAAAGAAGAAAAATTTTGAAAAAATTTGTATCATAAAGAAAGAGCACTGCTAAGGCTGAAATGAGGGAGAAGACAGCCCTGCCAAGCTTAATACAACTGTAAGCCCCTATCTGCTGGCCTTAAGATGCAACATGATCTTGCTAGATGGTTGTGAATATGAATACAGTGAAATATGAAAAGGCAGAGGGCATCTTTCCTGAGAAGCACAATAAGCTTTACTCTTCCCTAGTCCATTAAAAATACGAAATTAAACCAGGCTTGGTGATGGCACACACTGCCAATCCTAGCACTTGGGAGGCTGACGCAGGAGGATCTCTGTTGAGTTAGAGGCCAGTCTGGGATACCAAGTGAGTTCAAGGCCAGCCTGAACTGCACAGTGAGACACTGTCTCAAAATACTCCAAACAAACAAAAAAGAAATTAAGAAAAAAATTCTAGGAATTTTTGTGAAGTAAGCAAAAATATTTCAAAATCACTGCCAGATTTAATCATGTATCAAGAGCCAAAGTCTTACATCTAATTTCAGGGCTCACTAACATACTGGCTTTGGCAAACACAAGCTTGCGCTTTGCACAGGAGCATGTCTGCCATGTGCACCAGGCCAGAACACAGCTAATGCACGCATCTCTCCACCTGGCTGCTCTGTGCACCCTCCTCTTTGCTGTGCCTTTTGCATCTCCATTTACTCCACTGCACCAAGCCTCAGTGTAGACAGAGTATGTTTCATTCTTTAATGTTCTATTAAATAGCTGGGTGTGGTGGCACATGCCTGTAATCCCAACATTTGGGACGCCGAGGCTGGAGGATCGGTGTGAGTTCAAGAGCAGCCTGGGCTACAAAAGGCCAACCTGAACTATATGGCAAGACCCTGTCTGAAAAAAGACCCCCCCCCAAAAAAAAATTTACTGAATATTCAATTAACATTTACCTACTGTATTTTAACTGAGTTGTTGCTAAAGATTGCCTCTATGAGAAAGTAAAGTTTTCTGAAACACATAATCAAATTATTTTCAACTTTTTATTTCCCATAAGCCCTAACATAATTATCAGGATAAGCAATTGGTAAATGTTCAATATGCAAAAGAATGGAAAGCTGTATTAATTTGTTTTTCTTTATTTGAATCACAGCTCATTTCTTTTGGTGGTCAGATATCTTTACTAGAGAAGTCTTTCCTTAATACAAATAAAGCTATCATTTAAAATAAGAGTTCATGCTGGACATGGTAGTGCATGCTTGTAATCCCAGCACTCAGGAGGCTGAGGCAGGAGGATTGGTGTGAGTTTGAGACCAGCTTGGGCTACAAAAGTGAGCTCAAGGCCAGCCTGAACTGCATAGCGAGACCCTGCCTCAAAAAGACAAAAAATTAAAATTAAAATTAAATAAGACTTCATAAGTTGTAGGGAAAAAGGAACCCTTCACTGTTTGTGAGAGTGTAAAAAGGTGCAACTACTGTGGAAATCAGAATACTTTTCCTCAAAAAAAACTAGGACTAGAGGTGCCATTTTCCCCAGCTATTCCCCTCCTAGATTATCTTCCTGGAAGAATTTAAAAAACATAACACAGCAATATATGTGCAGTATGTTTACAGCAGCACTACTGGTAACAGCTTAATCTTGGAAACAACCTATATGCCCATCAATCAAGGAATGGGTAAAAAGGATGTGCTATTTTTATACAATGGAGTACTAGTCAGGCATGAAGAAGGATAAATTTGAGACTTTTATAGGTAAATGGATTCAACTTGTGACTATACTTATAAGTGAAACAAATTATAGATGCCCACTGCACTGGCACCCTGGTTAGAGAAACTGAAGAGTAAGGTCCAAAATGTACAATAGATATTGTGAAATGGGAGGAAACTGTTCAGAAAGAAAGACAAACTAGGGTGGAGAAAATGGAAAAAAGTATAAGACAGTTATACTACTAGATTCTCTTGGTTCACTGCAAAGGTTTGTGCTCACTTCACTTGGAGAATTTTAATGCCTATATCTTATATTCTGAGTAACGACTTTTAACATAACAATACATAATGTATTAACTATTGCTGTTCTCCTAATTTGATCTGAAAGTTTACTTTTTCCATAAAATAAAAAAATGAAGAAGGGCCTAAAAATATTTACTGGATGGATAAATGGATGGAGAAGCTTATCAAATCTGCAGTCAAGGATGTCAGAAATAGTTTAACCTTTTTCAATTCCTCTCCACTTAGTCACCATTCCATATATCACATCAAGGCAAAGTTACTTGCTCTAGACCTAAGTTATTTATGTTTTCACTTCCAGAATTTCTGACAATCTAAACCCCCATCCCTATATATACAGACAGAGCCTGGTCATTGTATAGGTTGATACTCAAATTACATCCAATACACATCTGCTGCCAGGTATGGTAATGGACACCTGTAATCCTTGTGTTCTAGAGACTAACTAGGGGATCTGTGAGAGTTTGAGGCCAGCCTATATGGTTCAAAGCCAGCCTAAACCTTGTCTCAAAAAAACAATAAAAAATACATCTGCCACACTGAAATTTTCTCATGTTCCCAACATAATCCTTTCCTCACTACCTTCTTTTGAGTTTTTTCTCTGTCTGATCTTCCTATTTAATACGACCAAATCTCATATGCTACCTCTCTTCTAGGAAAACTCCCCTGGTCCACTATGCTTTAAGTAACTGCTTGAGCCCTATATTTCAAAGACACTCCATCTTCTATAGCACCTGTCACTTTTACTCTGTGTAATTATGTACATACTACTGTCAGGCTCAATCCAGGCTTGACTCTCCCAGCATCCAACCTGTTGGCCACCAGCAGTATTGTTCTCAGAGAAAACCCAGGTTGGCACTGGTGCTAATGCCTTTGGCAAACACAAGATGTCTTTAAAAAAGAGATAAGATGAAAGAGATCTTCCAAGCACCAGCACTTCTGAAAATGTCCAGACATTTACACTAGGTGCCCCAAGGACTTTGACTACTGAGGCACCAGACATTTAGAGAACTTTGATCTCTCATGTTTACTAAGATCTTGCTACCTAATGTCACTTGTCCATTTTCAGGCCCTATGAAGAAGCCAGTGTTACCTATAGAAATTAAATTGTATGCCTTCTTGCCTTCACATCATTCAATTATCTCTTTCATGCAAATGCAATTTCTAGGAGCTTTTGAATTCTGCTCTTTGGGCCTGGGAAATAGATCTGTGGTCTCATTGCCTGCCTGGCAAACAAGGACCCAGGTACGATTCCTGGTCCCACATGCCATTGGCCCTAGAACCCCAGGCATGCCCTGCCAGCCATGAAACTGGGCGAGGTGGCACACGTCTGTAATCTCAGTGCTGGGGAGGCCAAGACAGGAGGATCGCTATGAGTCTAAACTGTGTAGTGAGACCCTGTATCAAATAAATAAATAAAAGATTTTTTAAAAAAAGAAAAAAAAATTAAATTCTGCTCTTGAGTGTGTTCAAATAAAAAATACTGAGCCTTGACAATATAATTTCACTAAACCAATAATACAAATATCTAGGATGTCTAGAAATAGAAATTAGGCAGACATTGGTATTTATTTTATCATAATAAAATCCTTTTGAAACACAAAAAATACTTTCTTTTTTTTTTTGTCTTATTGAGACAGGGTCTTGCTATGCAGTTCAGGCTGGCCTTGAGCTCACTTTTGTAGCCCAGGCTGGTCTCGAACTCGCATCGATCCTCCTGCCTCAGCCTCCCAAGTGCTGGGATTACAGGCGTGCGCCACCACGCCCGGCAAAAAATACTTTCTTTAGGTTGGTATTTTTGGACTACAAACGAACATTAAGTTCATCACAAAATCAAAGAGTCTGGCACTAAGCCCACTTGTTAAGTGCTACAACTCTATTCAATCTTTAGTTTTCTAATTAAGAAGGCACAACTCCTCTAAGGACAGAAATGTAAATTTACAACAGGTCTGCTGACAAAATATCTTTTGCAAACCTATCAGAGTTCTTGGGAGTTCCTACATGCTAACTATAAAATGTTCAAATCTAAGTGACCAAGAAAATGGGAAAAACAGTGACTGGGATAGGGTTTCAGGGAGCTGCGAAGTTACCCTACTTCTTCACCTCAGTGGTGATTTGCAGTATGCCTGCTCTCTGCGTGTGCTGCCAAAGATTTTTTTTTTAATTTTTTTATTTTTTTTCTTGTTTCAGAACCTTTATTTGTTTATTTACTCATTTTTATGGCCGGCTCAGCCTGCCCCGAGGGCAGGGCTGGCGCAGCATGTGGTGCCGGAGATCGAACCGAGGTCCCTGAAGCCGCCCAAGCTTTCCCAAGTAGGCGCTTTAGACCACTGAGCCATCCCGCCGGGCCCTGCCAAAGATTTTTTTAAATAAAAGATATATCTTTTAACTTACTGTTGTACTTGGTGGCTGCAGTTTGCACTTGTGAAGCTAACAATCATCTGCAGTTTTTCAGTTGCATAGTTCACAAACTGCTGTTTAAAGGCTCTCTCTTTGGCATGGGTAGTCCACGTCAGCCTTTCATAAAGATACAGTGCTCCATACATGCTTAATGAAATAGATATGAGTTTCCAGCCTATGGTTTTCCAAATCTGTAAGATAAAGTCACAGTTTACTCTAAAAAAATACTAGCTGGGAAAATATATTATATATAATAATGGCTATATATTATATAATACATATAATAGATATATATACACATTCATTTTCTAAAAAGGTGTATTTCCTCTCCATAAGAAAATATGAAGCCAGGCATGGTGGCACATGCCTGTAATCCCAGCACTTGGGAGGCTGCAGCAGGAGGATCAGTGTGAGTTTGAGACCAGCTTCGGTTACAAAAGTAAGCTCAAGGCCAGCCTGTCTCAAAAAAAAAAAAAAAAAAAAAAAAAAAGCCTATTATTACAATGCCAGCATTTGGTGGAGTGATTCAGGATACATAGTTAACTTCAATACTAGTATAGCAAGGTTTAGTTTTGGAAAGAAAAGAAAAAGTCTAGTACTAATCTTTCATACTTTAAAACAGATTCTCTTTGTATTTATACTCACTCTTAACCCTCCCCTTTTCTTTCATGGTACTCAGAGCCTTGCACATGCTAGGCAAGAACTTCACCACCAAGTACAATTCCAGCCTCACTAGACCTTTTCTTTTATTGTAACACACAAATTTTTTTGTGCGCTGTGAGCTGAAGCTATGGTTCAGTGGTAAGAGTTGCTGCTTGTTTCAGGCCCTGAGTTCAATCCCCAGCCATGCCAAAGAAAATAGCTCAAAACCTAGGTGATGGATATATTTAAATTTACAATATGATTTGTGAAATTCTTCACTAGTTTTGGCCTGCATATTTTTATACTGCTTTATAGATACTGGAAAGAAAAGTAAACACAGCCTTCCTTTCATGGTCTAACAGACATTTCTGACAATTTCAATTAGAGCAATGAATGACTAAGAGGCTGAGGCAGATCATAAGTTCAAGGTCAGCCTACGTTAGGGAGTGAGCTCAAGGCTACCCTATACTATGTAAAGACCCTGTTTCAAAGAAACAAACCAAAGAAAATGATTTATAATAATAAAAATGTTTCTTACCACTCCTCCAACAACTATGATGCCCATAGAAGTCCTAGATGTAAGAGAAGCCAATCCCGTTACCAAGGTAACCATGAGTTCTTCCTGTGATGCATTGACTGGCGTTGCTGGATTAGTAGGAGCAGTGGGAGTTGAAGCTAAAGATCTAGGGAGCTAATAAATTTAGGGAGTAAAAAAGTACAGTCAAATGAGCATGAGTAAGATAACATATTTTTAAATTAATTTTTGTATCTTTTGAAATCAGAGAAGCCAGGGCCAGGAAGATAGCTCAGTAGAATATGCGCTTTACTGGCAAGCGCAGGGTCCTGAGTTCAATTTCTGGTGCTGAAAAAAAAAATCAGAGCCGCGGATGCATTAAAAAAAAAAAAAAAACTGGGGCCCGGCGGATGGCTCAGTGGTCTAAAGCGCCTGCTTGGGAAAGCTTGGGTGGCTGCAGGGACTGCAGTTCGATCCCTGGCACCACATGCTGCGCCAGTCCTGCCCTCGGGGCGGGCTGAGCCGGCCATAAAAATGAGTGAATGAACAAACAAAGGCTCTGAAACAAGAAAAAAAAAATAAATAAATAAAATAAATAAATAAATAAATAAATAATTCTTAAAAAAAAAAAAAAAAAAAAAAAAAAAAAAAAAAAAAAAAAAAAAAAAAAAAAAAAAAAAAAAAAAAAAAAAAAAAAAAAAAAAAAAAAAAAAAAAAAAAAAAAAAAAAAAAAAAAAATCTTAAAAAAAAAAAAAAAAAAAAACTCCAAATAACACATCTAATACAATAATATAAATAAGCTGAAAATGAATTTCTGTGACATGGGCCAATGATATCATGAATAATGCATTTTTATATCATGGGGTCTACCTGTATCAGTAATTCACAAAAGAAATTAAACTACATTTTAAAAAAAATAAATGGACTTTTAAATATAGTTTGCACCTGCCCAACAAGTGCAAGGTCCTGAGTTTGATCCCCAGTACACACACCAAAAAAGTACATGAATGGCTAATAACCACATGAAGGATGTTCAAAATCATTATTCATTATGGAAATGCAAAGCAAAAGTACCAAGAGCTACCATGTCACACCCATCAGAATGAATGAATGAAATAGGTGCAAATATATGAGAAATTGGATGCTTCCAATAATTGTGATAAAAATATAAAATGGCGCAAATATTTTGGAAAACAGCTTGGCAATTCCTCAGGAATATGACCTTTCACAGAAACCAGCAATTCAATCCTAGGAATTGTTAAGGTTTGGATGTTCCCTAAAAGCCTCATGCAGGCATGGGCCAGGCTCCTAGAGTTTGTGATTAGTTCACGGTCCAACACTGGAATTATGGGTAGGAGTGCTACACAGCCCTGGGATAGGCACCTGAACACAATATAAGGGAGGGAACACAATACAATAGCCTTGCTCTCTCCTCCCCTTCTATTCTTGTTGCTGTGGCTGTCTAGAGCAGCCATGAATTGCTGCCCCCTCAGCCAAGCCAACCTGCCCTGAAACCTGTTACTATGGATTGAAACCTCCACAAACTCCTTTCTTCCTGAATTGTGGACAGCAAGTATTCTGCCTCAGCAATCAGAGTAAAGTAACGAAGAAGGGAATGAAAACACATTTTCACAGGCAAATATATGTGCATGTTCATGGCAGCATTTTTCATACTGCTCCCAAAGTACTACCAGTCCTATCAACTGATGAATGTATCTATAATAAAATATTATTTGGCCATTAGCAGTAATGAAATATAAATTACTATAAGATGGACATTATGATAAACCTTTAAAACATCTCAATTAAAATAAGCTAATCAGAAAAGCCATCTCTTATATGATGGTATTTAAGGAAGTACCCAGAAAAGGTAATTTATTTGAAGCCTTAATCAAAATAGAAACATTTTTTGAGATGGGGGGGGTCTCACTATATTCTAGGCTAACTACCAATCTATAATTCTTGTGTCTCAATACTCTTAAGTATTTTCACACACACACAATAAAGTTTCAAAAGTGAATGAATGCAAGTCAGGCATGGTGACACACACCCGTAATACCAGCCCTAACCTAAGGAGGCTGACACAGGAGGACTGCCATCAAGTTCCAGGCTAGCCTGACCTGCATAGAGAGACCCTGTCTCAAAACAAAGTTCCCACTGAATGAAAACTCAGGGTACCCAACTCAGCAATGGCATTATGAGATGGATAGGAGCTTTTAAGTATACAGACTTGAAGCTAGTTTTATTGGAGAAAACTGCACTCAAAATAGTCTGATCTGGTAGCATAAGGTACATACCTGAAAGATGGGCTCTGATAATCCAAGTAGCACCCTCTGCGCATTTGTGGGGCCCAGAAATCGATGCACAAGGGCTGACCAGCCCAGGGAAAAACGAAATACAATATCTTCTTGAAAATCTGAGCATAACTTATGGCAATTTAGATCATAACTAAGATCAAACTTCTTGCAAGGGATTAATGTATGAAGTTTATTCTGTATATCGGCTGGAAGTAATGGCTTCAAATTTTCTAGAAAAAATACAATTATTTACTATAAGAAATAATCATAAATAATGGTTGCCTTCTATAAAATATCCAAAGGAAAGTAAATTCTTTATCAAGAAAGAAAAAACTACACATGACTTTGCTGACATAAAAATTACCAATAATTTCCTGCTGGGATTGAAGCATTGAGGCATTGACTTCACTGGTGCACCGATCAGCCAGATTTCTTCCCATGCCATCTTCTATGTGTTTATTTAACTCCTGTTACCAATAATATATGTTAGCATTTTTTCTCCACAAAGTATGTAGATTTTTAAAGACTTCTGAAATATAACAAATACTAAAATGATCCTTACTCCATCTAGAAGACAAATTTTGGTGGTTCTTGTTGGTTTGTAGTCCTAGGGACTGAACCCGGGGTTTCACACCTGTGTGCTACGCTTGCACTCTCCCCAGGCCACCCCCACTGCCCTCTGTGTAGTGCTATGCATAAGGCAGTTCACACGTATTACGAGCACACAAGACTTCCAAGGTGACACAGAAGTGGCAAACAACTAAATAATATGTTAAACCATAGAATTAGATGAGGAGATGATCTCAGAATGATTGAAGAACATCTTAACTTACACTTTTATATACTTTCAATACACTTGGAGTAGGATGAAACTCAGAACAAAATTCATCAACCAAAACAGATAGCCGACAAATTTCATCAGTCATTGCACATGAAACCTGAAAATATTTAAATGATTAGAGTTTAACATTTTTTTTTTTTTTTTTTGGAGTTTAAATTTTTTAAAAGGGGGCCAGGGAGGTAGCTCTGTGGCACAAGTGCCTTGCCTGGCAAGTGCAAGGTCGTGAGTTTAAATCCCGGTCCCGCAAAAAAATAAAAATAAAAATAAAAATAAAAAAATAAAAAATAAATAAATATCAACTTGAGAAAAACTAATGCATTCCTTTAAGGTAAGGAATGATGTTTTTAAGCTTTATTAAAAATATTTCCATTTCCAGATATTTAATCATAAAATCATTACCTTGTTTGCCACCTCCTCAGTAACCTCCTTGATTTTTTTCTTAACGTCAAGTGTTAAAAGGTTCATTTGATTTCGAATAAAGTCCAGTCTATCAATCTGATCTTCTCTCTCTTCCATTGAATAAACCCTATTACATGATCAAGAATAATTAATACTCAAGAATATATTGCAGTCCCAAGGAAATTAAGCAAGTAAATTTTATGTACTGAACTATTAGCATGGCATTAAAAAAAATGCTTCCATTTTGACATCTGAAAATATTCAGTTGTATTTATTTTATTTAATTTATAAAATACTTTATATTGATTTGATGAGAACTACAGTTTCTGTTCCCACTTGGTACCTGATGCAGACCAAGGCTCAATGAATAGCCTAAGTCTCCAAACATTTCACGAATATGAACAGTCAAACTAGAACTCAACAGTGACTTCAGTTAATAAGCAAGTATCTGCAAAGGGTCCCCCGGCAAGCCAAATCCAGCCATGAACCACTTTTTGCTGTAGCTCTCGTGGGACACAGCTGCGCTCATTCAGTTCCACACAGGAAGGAACTTCTATGGCAACACAAATTCCTTACACAAAGGCTCTATGTGGATACCATACTGCACTGAGGCTGAGAAAAGGCCCAGGTCCATAGTCTTGCACTGGCATAAGGGCTGGCACTTCCCTACTTTTATACTTTATATGTTTCTGAGATAGCATAAGAATCAAGCAAGAAATGGAATTCAGGGAGGGACATTCTGAGCAAAAGCAAAAATATGTAAAATTTCAGTTTTATCCACTCTTGGATTTAAACTTTGGTTCTCTGTTTCCTTGAACTAGCTTAAGTCTACAAAGGTCCAAGTAAAGTGTAACATCATGAGCTGTATCAATTTAGTGACATCGGGGCTGGTGAGATGGCTCAACAGTCTAAAGCACCTGCTTAGGAAAGCTTAGGCAGCTGCAGGGACCGTGGTTCGATCCCCGGCACCACATGCTGTGCCAGCCCCACCCCCAGGGCAGGCTGAGCCAGCCATAATATAAATAAAAAAAAAGAAAAAAAAATTAGTGACATCTTTTCATTTCTAGTACGCTAAGTTTATTAGAACTGATTTTCCTCAGTACTGCTGGAAATGCCATGTATTCATTTCCAACTTTAAAGAAAAACACCAGATCATGGATGGACTGCATCAAGAGTTATCACCTGTTTTGGAATTCTTCAGAAAATTCTGCTTGAAGAAATGGTCCTTCCACAGCTTTAAAGACATTTTAAACTCTAAACATTTTTAAATCATAACTTAGGCACAGGAATAGAGAGATATGTAAAATATAAGTGATGAGTTAATAGTTATAGAATAAATATTGATACTTTCAAAAATTCACTGAAAGATACTCAAGCAGACACTAGTTAAGCCTCTGGACTTACTTTAGTAGAAAAGTACTTACAGTACAAATTAAAAGAAAGGGTTAGCAGTCTTGACACAAACAACTAACATTTCATGTTGCAAAAAAGAGAACTCATACCTTGTTTCTGCTGCTGCCACGTTTATTGAATCCACTATGTTTTTCACAGTGTCTAGTATCTGCTTAGCTCTGACAGTGTGCTGTTCAAATTTTGTTTTCACTGCTGACTGCGAGATACACTCCTGCGAGGGGCCCAAGCCATAACACATTACTGTAATTCCATCCCAACATTTTCAGGAATTTAAACACAAAAACTTGCTGATTGTAACTTAAACCAAAATAAAAATAGGAATAGGAAAAGAAAAAAATAAAAGAAAAACAAAGCACAGTAAGCACAACTTATAATTAGAAAGATTTTAAAAAACTGAAGAGTAAATAAGGTTTTAACAGCAAGTTTATATCTTTCTGTGTTTTGCACAGTAATGTGGAATGGGGTTTAACTACAACCTTTAAAAATAAATAAATAAATGGCACTATATTCAATGTTAGAAAGTTTTCGCTATTATAAATACCTATTTTAACCACTTTTTTTTTTGGGGGGGGGGGGAGGAAATACCAGAAATTGAACTGAGGACCTTGTACGAGGCAGGCAGGCACTATATATATCCTGGCCTCTAATTGCCTTTGAGCCAATCTGAGTTCACCTATTTTTCATGTACCCATAACAAACAATCTAATAAAACTCTCCACTAAGTTGTGAATTGGAATTTCTATTAAATCAGCTAAATAATGATTCGTGTAACAATACTAAAACAGCTTTCTATGGATTAGTTTGGCCCACTTTAAAAGTAATCTTTAGCAATCAACAACCTAAATAATATTTAAAAATGCTTATAGTAAAACACCTTCAGTCATTTTAATGCTAATCCTCCATTATTAGACTACCAGGCTTGGATAACATCCTAGCTGCTCTTCTTCACCTTCAGTTAACTACAGGTCACAACCCATCAACAGTACAAATCAATTAAGCATTTTACAACTAGTGTTTTCATAAAATGTATCAGAATGTACTGTACATGGTGACAGACATTTATTTTGTAAAATTTCTCAATTTTCAACATACGTTATTCTATTTGGGGTATTTCTAGAGAGAGGGCCTTGCCATATAACCTGGCCTTGAGCTCATTATGTATTCTAGGCAGACTGCAAACTTACAATGATCCTCCTGCCTCATAGGGTCACAGGCATGTGCCACCATGCCCAGCTTGAAATACTATTCACAATCTAAATACTTTTTGTAAACAGTGATTCATCATTCTAAGTTCACAAAATTGTTATTTTATGACTGGCCTCATTTCATTTCAACTTCATAGAAAAATAAATTCTGCAACTACTGAAACATTTAAAAACAAGTGTTTATAGAGAAATGCTATCCAGTCTGAATAACCTAGATCACATGTTGTCTAGGTCACATCAATATCAAACTACACTTTGATTCTCCTATGTTATGACTCCATTTTTTAAAAACTATTATTTACTCCATAAAAACTGTTAATTCCTAAAGCACATCACTATCCCTGTTGTCAAAAAAGATAGTATTAAGGCTTTAAAAGGTATTCACTTAATTCTCTATCTTGAAGTCATTATGTAGCACGTTACTTGCTCATTAAATATACTACTTAAACTGATACTTAAATTTCTGTCTCTAAAATTATTTGTGGGCCCGGCAGGATGGCTCAGTGGTCTAAAGCGCCTGCTTGGGAAAGCTTGGGCGGCTTCAGGGACCACGGTTCAATCCCTGGCACCACATGCTGCGCCAGCCCTGCCGTGGGGGCAGGCTGAGCCGGCCATAAAAAAATGAATGAATAAACAAACAAAGGTTCTGAAACAAGAAAAAAATAAATAAAATAAAATAAATTCTTTAAAAAAAAATAAAAAAATAATAAAATTATTTGTGTATTTCATGCAGGGACCTTTTGACCTGTCAGCTCCCCTCTTCAGCATCTTGTTTAAGGTACAGAAAACAAAATGTCTTTAGGTACAGGGCACAGAAGGGTAAGCCATTTAGTTTTCCTTATCTATAAAGACAGCTTCACTTATGCCCATGTGACATTCACTCACTGACCTTCAAAGGGCTGGTGGTGGGAAGCCATGGTCTGCCTGTGCTGTGCAAGCCTAAAGCAAACATCGAACATGCCAGCATGCTCCCTTCTTTAATACCACCAGTAGTCACCACCCAATAAACATCTGCGCTATAAACTACTTATTTTCTAAATAAGCAAAACACAGCTTTGCTAACTGCCTCATAGAAGTGCCAAATTAATTTCATAAAATAATAAAAACATAATAACTTAAAAGAAAAAAGGTTAAAAGAAACTCTGATCCTCGATGAAGCAGATCTAGATATCAGCAATGAAGATTCAAATTCACAGGTAACAGCACAGTGTTAGAGCTAGACTTGACAGAAATGAAAAGATCTCCAAAAGTTATTAGATAATGTTAATCTTTTTTCAAAAACATATAATGACGAATGAATACAAAGACAATTGATTGGCATTCCCATTCATCTTCAGGATAGTAAAAGATAGCAGGAAAGAGTCCCTACATGCTCATAGGTCATCTCCATGGGAACACATAGTATACAACATTTCCATATTTATTTTATTAGAAACTAATTTTCAGAGGAATTTAAAACACTATAGGGAAATCAATTAAATTTCCATCATGTCAAAGTACTCTGTAGGCCACATTAAAAACTTATCGATTATGAACCAACGTAATAAATGCAACCCAATTGTTATAGTTTTTTTAACTTGCTAATAATATCTAGAGTACGTGGCTGATACTTAATCATGCAGTTATACATTTTTACTATGTTTAAAACAAATCCAATGAACTCACAAACACAAACATGAATTCACTACTCTGTACTTAGTTGTACTGCATTTTAATCTGACAGGAGAAGTGTTTAAAAAAAAAAAAAAAAACACTAATATATGTTAGCCAAATGTATTACATGTTAGTATTCAACATCATTTTTTTTTTTTTTTTTTTTGCGGAACCAGGGATTGAACTCAGGACCTTGCTCTTGCCAGGTAGGCACCTGTGCCCCTGAGCTATCTCTCTGGCCCTTCAACATCATTTTTAAAGAGAATAATAAAAACATTAGAAATAATACAGGATTTCAAAAACAAGATAAAAATTTAATAATGGTTGTTATATTGCATATTGTTGTCCTTAAAGTAGTTGTTCATATTACCAGATATAGGGGCTGGGGAAATAGCTCAGCAGAATAAGCACTTGCCTGGCAAGCGCAAGGGCCTGAGTTCAACCCCCAGTCCCGGAAAAAAAAGTTATAGACATATTACCAGATACAACCAGTCAAAAAAACCTACTAAGCATTAACCGTTCCTTTCAATAAAACATTTATGGGGCCTGTGAGATAGCTCAGTGCTCTAAAGCACCTGCTTAGGCAAGCTTAGCCAACCTCACAGACCACAGCTCTTATTCCCAGCACCAAATGCTGTGCCAGCCCCACCCCCAGAGCAGGTTGAGCTATCCATAACATAAAGTAAAAAAAAATGTATTTTGCTGTGTTTTGACTTTGGTTCTTGAGACAGGGTCTCCCTGTGTATCCCAGGCTGGCCTCAAACTCATAGACATCCTCCTGCCTCAGCTTCCAGAGTGCTAGGGTTAGAGGTGTGCCCCACCAAACCCAGCTTGCGCCTTACTTGTTCACTTCTCATATTCTTTCACTACACACTCATCCACACATTTTAATACTTATACACATATAAAGGTGCACACAGAATGATGGAAAATACAGTGGATGTTTAATTTTAAAAATAAACTTAGAGCCGGGCGTGGTGGCTCATGCCTGTAATCCCAGCACTCGGGAGGCTGAGGCAGAAGGATCGGTGCGAGTTCGAGACCAGCCTGGGCTACAAAAGTGAGCTCAAGGCCAGCCTGAACTGCATAGTGAGACTCTGTCTCAAAAAAGACAAAAAAATAAAAAAATAAACTTAGTACAGTAAAAGATTCATTGCTGAGAACAATGGACTAAGAACATTCAAAATGCAGCACAGTATTCTGAGTATTTTAAAGAAGATTACTGGCGATGTGTCTTTTGTTGCCAATTTTGAAAGTTTAAGCATTATCATTTATTCACACATATGCATAAATGTGCATGTATACATACCCACACTGTATGTTTGCACATATGCACACAACACACATTTTAAAGAGCTAGAGTCTTGCTAAGTTGCCCAGGTTGGCCCTGAACTCTTGAGCTAAGCAACTTTTACCACAGGTCCATACTACTACTTAACACAGCCCACATCTGAATTTCACCAAACATTCCAAAACTGCCCTTTACAACAATCCACTGATATTTTAGAGGTAACTCTGTAGCTCTCTCCAATCATGTAACCAAAACTATTAAAAACAGATGAAAAACTTTTGAGGAAGAAAATTTGAATTTCAGGCTGGTAAGATAGCTCAGCAGACTAAGTGCCTGCTTAGGCCAGCACAGGGACCAGGGTTTGATGTGGCCCCGGCCCTGGGAACACTGAGCTGGCCACCAAGTATGGGTGTGGTAGTACATGGCTGTAATCCCAGCACTGGAAAGGCTGAAAACAGAAGGATCACTACTAATCAGAGCTGCTCAGTGAGACCTTATACCAAATACATTAAAAAAAGAAACAGGAAAAGAAAATTTGGAATTCTAACTTGCCTTTTCAATAATGTCTATACAAATATAGATTAAAAACAAGCAGAAAATCTGGAGATGGCAGTACCTATCTGTAATCTCAGCACTCGGGAGGCTGAGGCAAGAGGATCACTGTGAATTCTAAACCAGCCTGGGCCACAAAGTGAGTTCAAGGCCAGCCTGAACTGCATGGCAAGACCATCTCAAAAAGACAAGAAATAAAAAAGATTTTTAAAATTCTTTCTTAAAGGGGAAAGGGAAAAAAAAAAAAAAGTAATGTTGATTGAATGTGTGAATGTTTAATTGTTTGATCAATCTTATATACCTATATGTATTAATCTAAACTGATCTGATGATGAAAATATGTAATATAACCATTGTTAAATTTATACAATAAAATATTTTTAAAAATTTTTAAAAATTTAAAAAATAAAAATAAAATAAAATACAATAAAAATTCTTTCTTTTAACCTTTTGAGACAGGGTCTCACTATGCATTTCAGGCTGGCCTTGAGCTCACTTCTGTAGTCCAGGCTGGTCTCAAACTCACATTAATTCTCCTGCCTCAGCCTCCCAAATGCTGGGATCATAGGCATGCGCCACCACACCCAGCTTTAGGTTGATCTTGAACTCACTACATATTCTCTGCAGGCTAGCTTCAAATTCATGAGGCTCTTCCTGCTTTATTATAGGCACACATCACTATGGCTGAGAAAATTTTTGAAAGGTCTGGGGATGTAGCTCAGTGCAAAAGTTCTGGGGCTTGATTCCTACTCACTCCACACACAGACACACACAAAAGAATAATATAGCTCCA
>PVJA010040938.1:0-18188 GCA_004027025.1 Myocastor coypus | reverse complement strand
TATTTATTTATTTATTTATGGGACCAGGGTTCAAACTCACGACCTTGCACTTGCCAGGCAGGCACTTGTGCCACAGAGCTATCTCCCCAGCCCCTGGTTGAGAACCTTAAAATGCTTCTGACTGTGTGATCCTACAGACCTCTCAGAGTTCTGGAGAGATTTTTTTTAGGAGGCCTGCAGCGTAAAATACTCAGATGCTGCCTTTGGGGGAGTGGATACAGGAGAAGAGTGGTCCGACTTCTGTTGCCTTAGCATGAAGCGGACCGCAAGCAGACAGTTGCTGGTCTGTTCTGCATCACTGCACATATTTGGTGTGAAAAGGCAGGTTTTCACTTAGGTCTCTGAGGAAGCAGTGAGTACAGTTAATGCTGTTGAAGCGCCGCTCTTGGCTGCTTTGTGTTTGTAACATACTCGGTGACAGAAGGAAAGCATGAGCAAGCGCTTCTATGTACTGAGATACTGTGTGTCTCAAACAAAGGCTTTGGTGTGATTCAGCTGTTATCAAGCCGGCTGTTCTGTGCATGGAATACCATTTTTACTTTGCATGGGTGAAAACTAGACTTATGGAGCTTGGACTTTGTAAAACATATTCTAGAAAAATGAGTGAACTGAAGCTGTTACTTAGAAGAAAAAAAAAAAAAAAAAACACATTTGCAGCTATTTGGTACCAAGGGTCAATTCAGAGTCTTCAAATCATAGTTTGAATGCTGGAAAAATTTTATCTTCCATTGTGAGCTTGACAGCTTCCTCATACTTGAAAGTCTTTTCTCATGACTTTGTTGTTGATATTAGCTCACAATTGTGATTTTTAAAGAAACTGTGTAGTGAAATGTGTCAACATGTGGAAGATCTGAATGACTCAGTGAACATGAACACATATTTTCATAATGACCATTATGAGGTGTCACGAAACCATACATGTACGGGGCATGAACCTGTATTGCCAGAAAGTTGGGAGGCTGAGACAAGAAGATCACAAGTTTGAGGTCAGCCTCGACATCTCAGTGAGACCATGTCAAAATAAAAGAAAGAATAAAAAAACGTAGAGATATAGCTCAGCACTCTCTGGTTCAGTCCCCAGCATGCGAAGGAAAAGAACAGTAACGATAACAACAGAACACGCATATGTCAGATTTAAAATTATAAAAGTGTGAAAAGTTTTATATCATACATTATAAACTTAACTTTTAAGAAGTTACCACTTATTGAGTTTTGATGCAGTGTCAAGGGAGAATATCCAGTTGGCTGAAAAAGCTTTAAAATACTTTTTTTTTTTTTTTTTTTTGCGGGACCAGGGTTTGAACTCATGACCTTGCACTTGCCAGGCAGGCACTTGTGCCATGGAGCTATCTCCCCAGTCCCTAAAATACTTTTCTTAAGCTATCTGTGTGCAGTTAGATGCCACAGTGCATTGCACACAGGAGCAGATGCAGCAGCGACACTGGCTCTGTTTAAGTCAGACAGGAGTTAGATTTGCAAATTGTAAAATAATCCTGTTCTTCTTGCTAATTTTTGTTTATATTTATATGCAGTAGATTCATTGTTGCGATTTTAAATAAACATTTTTAAATGTTGCTATTTACATTTATAGTTCTTTCTTCTTTCTTTCTCTCTTTCATTCTCTCTCTCTTTCTTTCTCTCTCTCTTTCTTTCTCTCTCTCTTTCTTTCTTTCTTTCTTTCTTTCTTTCTTTCTTTCTTTCTTTCTTTCGCAGTACCGGGGCTCAAACTCAGGGACTTTGTACATGCCAGGCAGGCGCTTATGCTGCTGAGCTGTCTTCCCAGCCTGGGAAATACTAATAACACCTGCATGACCCAAAACTCTTGATGTCCTCAATAGTGCTGAAGGCTACAAAGGATGCCAGAACCCAAAATTTTAGAGTTTGTTGGTTGGTCTCCCCCTAGACACATACTGCCAAATCCAGCACTTTCAGTCTTACTGACTGTAGAGAGAAGTGAATGAACAAATATTCACGTGCTAAAGGGCTGCTGTTAGGTGACAACTAGGTGACAGAATTATTTCAGTAATTTTTTTGAAACTGTTTTATTCTGATTTTACTGCAGCCTGTACGTTTGTAGCCATTTTTGTTGTTGCTATGTATGCCTGCTCTTCTAAGCATCAGGTCAGAAAGTGACACCCCAGCAGCTCAGAAGCGTGCAGTGGCTTCTGGCTTATGGAATACTTGTTACAGGTGGTCTGACACTATGCCTGTGTGAACTTGGGCAGAATGAGGCAGTTGGAATACTGCCGAGCGCACAGCCAGAGCCAGAGCCAGCGGCCCTGCTGCAGGATGAGGCTCAGAAACAGCACAAAGATAGGACCCTGTGGTGGGAGCCCTCTTGTTAACTGACCTGCTCCTTGGAGATCCAGATTTTTGCAAAACATGGCCCAACTAGTTTAAATTTGTTTTCCAACTTCATTGCTTTTTCACTGAATTTATAGTGATGTGGTATTCTCTGAGTAGCCCTAAAATTTGACTGAAACAATGATTTGATTTTGTGATAGAAAAAGCACCTATTTTCATTGTACTTCTTCAGTTTTTGTCTTCAAAGGCGCGTTGTGTTTCTGCTCTTCTTGTTCCAATGAACAGGATAGTGGGTTCTGCTTCGAGGCCAGTTCTGAGGGTTTCCTCAGTAGCACTCCCGGAAGGCCTCCCCTTCCTTCTCTCCTGACACTTGTCTTAAGCGTCATGATTTCATCCTGGTGTCTGAAGTCGGCGCCTGATGAGCCTCAGGTGAAGGTGAACCTGGAAGTTGGTGGGTTCAAGTGGCCTAGAGTTAGAGACAAATTCTTTAAATTGGTTTATGTGTTGTAAATGCAACTTAGTTGTCACATTATTTGGAAAAACCCAGTTGCTACCTCTTTGGGTTTACACTTGGCTATAAAGTATACCAGATTGAACAAAACTTCTGATTTTCCTGTTGCTTTAATCCATAGAAGTAAGAGATCCATGCGTCCATCCATGCACACATTATTTATCCATAAAATTATGTAATGAATATATTGATTCATGTGTATGCATATACTTAATTAGTGTCACTGGCTGATTCTCACAGAACTTGAACTTTGGTGTGTGGGCGGAGGCACGATTAGGTTAATTAACACGACAGAAGAAGCAGTGAGGACTGTAGAAAAATAAGACTGAGTAAGGGAAGAGAGATGAGGGGCGTGTGTGCCCTGCTGAGCTGCCACCCCCACTAGGGGGTGTGAGGGCAGGAGGAGGGGGAGCGGACCTCACGGCTGCCAGAGAAGCCAGGGAACGGGTACTACAAAGATCCTAAACCCTGAACATGGCTGATGAGTTAGAATTGCAGGAAGGATAGGAATGGGGCTGAGCCGAGAGGCCCAGGGGAGGTGCCCCTTTGGGTGCCAGGCATGAGGTCTGCTCTTGCTGACATCACTTCCTTTTTTGAGAATGGGCTTGTAACACTTGCGTGACACTCACCGTGGTTTGGTGCTGCTGACGGTGCAGCCAGTTGAACATTTCTTCTGAAGGCCAAGGCCTGAAAGGCACAAATGCACCTCCATGTGTACCAACTTAATGTGTGTTGCTAAAGCAAAGCTGTTTTCATGTCCGCCGTGAAGAGCCTCCTCCAATCCTGTGAATTTCATCATGGGTTGTTATTCTTCTAAGCTATTACCCAGCCTAAAAGCCATTATCTAGTTTAAGAAGCATTCACAGTTCAAACAGACGGGAGATACGAACAGGTCAGTGTACTAATTAACTGTAATTTAGTTCTGGTTAGGGCTCGTTAAGGAGCCGCTGTTATTCACGCATTGTACCCTTCTAAAACAGAGCGTTTAGGCAGGAGTCTTCTGATGTTGAACTCCATGTGACCCACAGTTTTTTATGCAGTTTTGATAAATGTTAGCAACTCATCTTCTTCCCGCCATCTGGAGCTGTAAATCAGCTGGACCTCAGTGTGGGTACCTAGCATATCCCTTTTTTGAAAGTCATTTACCTCTGAATTTTGATACTTCCTGTCTTGTGTAAATATAGATGCTGCCATTATTACTGTCCTTCGAGTCAGGACTTACCAGGTGGTAAGGACAAAAGCTTCAAGAAACCCAAAATGACAGGAGAGGGTCTCTTCGAGGGCTAGCCCAGAGGGGGAAAGGCCATGCAGCGGATTCCTAACAAGTGCCTTAACTGACTCTAATTGTTGGCCCTGTCGTCAGTACATAACCCAAACATAGCTGCTGTCAAATGTTGCACGCTATACCCAGTTGCACATGCTATGCTTTTACACAAATGGCAGAACAGCAGCTTTGTTTATACCAGCAACTCTGCAGACACAGAAGTAATACAGTGCCTCATGACTTTACGAGGGTTTCAAGGCAGTAACATTTTCCAGCTCCATCGTCATCTTTTGTGACCAAGAGCACAGCGGTGGTCCGTCACTTACTGAAGCATCACTGCAGGGACAGGGAAATAGCTCAACAGTGCAAGCACCCGCCTGGCAAGTACAAGGTCCTGAGTTTGATCCCCAGTATACTGGGAAACAACTAAAACAAAAACATCACTGTGTGCTGCATGGCCATAATAGAATCTCCTTTATTGCTTTCTAAGTTGTCTCGGTGTATGATGTAATGTAGCCCATTTCACTGTTTCATAAAGTTGGAGCTGAGAGACATGCCCTAAATCATATCTAATCTGATTCAGATAGAAGTTATGATGATTAAGAGGCTTGCTAGTTAAAAACTCACATAAGGGAAAAATTGTAAGGAACTGTATTGCTTTTGTATATATATCTACATATGTGTATATAGATATATAGCATTTGGTTGTTGCAGGGTCTCAGCACTCAGACTCTTAGTGATCCTCCTGCTTTCAGCCTCCCCAGCACTGGGCATGTGTCACTACATCTGGACTCTGGCCCCTGGGGGCGGGGCTGGCATTGATACGTGGTGCTGGGGATTGGACTGCAGTCGCTATGCTTGCCTAAGCTTGCCTAAGCAGGTATGTTAGTGTGCTGAGCTATCTCGCCGGCCCTGTGTAGTAGTTTAAGAGTTGGCAAAGCATTCAGATACGTTCTTTTTAAGAGACCCTTTAAACACGTCATGAGAAAGGTCAGGTTACAGCTCTTGCATCTTTAGGAGAAAAGAATGAGACCTTCCTAATGTCTGTAAACATTCAGCGCTCAGGCAGGACTTGAACCAGGCATTTTGAGCAGTGAGGTCAGGATTGGAAGCTGGCTGTGTTGCCCAGCAGCCTTTAGATGGCTGCCTTTCTGTTCTGATAACTGGGACCTGGAAAAGGCAATTTTAAGTGACTCCTGTTAAAATGGGAGCCCAGTCCTTGTAGTGTTTATCCTTTTAAAAGGTTGGATTGATACCTAGTTTTTAAAAACAGCGAAAATTGTGATGCCAGTTTCTTTGATCTTGCATGGTGCTTGTGTTCCAGTGACACCTACGAACGAGCCAGCATGGGTCAGGTAGCTCAGTGTGTAGCTCCCTGGGTGACTTGAACGTCTGGTAAGATCTCCCACTGCACCCTGCAGCACCATCCTCCAGAAGGCTTTGCACAGTTGTCTGACAGCATCTTCAGTTGTTCCATCTCTTTGATAAGGGGTTTGCTGCACCAGGGCTTTACGGTGGTGGAAGTGCTGGTGCTTCTGGTTTGTGACCTCCCATACCAACTGCAGGGCCTCACACTGTGATCTGGAGCTGACTGTCCCAGTGTAGGAGATCACTGATCATGTTGGACGTGTTTGATACTCAGAAAGCAAGACCAGCACCCATTTGCGTAGTGGGCAGGGATAGGGTATTTAAGAGAAGGGACAGATGTGCTTATTTTTGGTACTAGAGATTGAGCTCAGGACCTTGCACTTGCCAGGCAGGCAAGTTTAGGCCACTGAGGTATGTCCCTGGCCTGGTGGGAATGGACAGATGTAAAAGTGACCATTGTGTTCACCAGTGATTTTTTTCATGCTCTGGCTACTTGGTTTGCCTTATCTACCTTGTACTGTTTTAGGGGCTTTGGTGATAAATGCTAAATGTTGTGTTCAGCTGTCTGTAAAGTGCATAATGTATTTCTTCTTAAAGATGAACTTAGATAAGTCTGTAGCATCCATAGCATTCTGCAGGAGGGACTGCTTCTCTGAGTACCTCTCTCATCTCTGCCGGTTACTTAGGGTCCACTTGGGTACAAGGATATGTGATACTAGGTGGGGTCCACTCTGTTAATGGACCTTAGGGAGGAGACATGGACAAGACGGAAGCTCAGCTCTGGGAGGGAACCATGTTGATCTTTTCAAGTATATACATGAATGACAGTTCACTAAGACTTTGCTGTCCCTCTAGCCCCTCTTCACTAGGGACAGGTGGGGCACTCAGCTAGGGGTGGGAGGGTCCTGCTGTCCGGGTCATGTCCTGTGGCCTGTCGCGTCTCTAGCACCTGTTCATCAGGTATGCTTGTAGACCTCAGATTCCCATGTTCTCAGGCTTTGCCTCTGTGAATATTTGAAGGCCCCGCTGAGCACAGAGTTTATGGGGCCGACTGTGTAGTATGCAGGGAGCCATCTGTGTGCTGGCTAGGTCGCTTTGGCCCTGTGTTGCTCCCTAGCCAGGGACTGCAAAATGCCACTGGGCTGAAATCAACCTGCAGACCCATTTTATTTTGCGTGTGGTGCGGTGTGGTGCCATGAAGTTCTCCAGCTTGAGCTCTGCAAGTGAGGCGAGGCTGTGCACTGCATCACCTCCCTGCGGCTTGAATCCCCCCACTTCACGTCTCACGCATTCATCTCTGGCCTTAATTTGTTATTCTGAATCTGAGCATTTGTTTCCTATAGCTACTGGGCAGGGTGCTGGGGGCTTTGAAGTGTCTTTTGTGGGAAGGACTACCTTTTTGCAGTGTCCCAGCTGAACACACTTTTCCTCCACCAAACCCCGTAGAAAGGCTTTTCTCTTGTATACTTCAGCATCGGGTCCTAGCAGTGAGGGCCCTCACTGCTAGCTGTGGGTAGTAAAGTCCCACTGTTCCATGGACTGAGGCAAGGGTGGGGAAATGTCTCAGTTCATTCCTTTGATTGATTCCAGAAAATAAATCAAAACTTTCACATAAGTCTGCTTGTAGTAATGTCTAAGCTTCCATTCACCTAAAAGTGTTAATTTCTGGGATGAGTGTTAATCCTTTTCTTCATAGACATTCGCAAACAGGACCCTTTGGGGACTACTTCTGATCTCTGAGAGGTGAGCTACACGGAGGAGGCCATGTGCTTTAGATCAAATGGGCTTGGTTCTGTCTCCCGCATTTCCTAGCTCAGTGACCTTGAGGAACATGGGACATGTGCTATCTGCCCCCGGGAACACTATGTAGATTGCATGAGATTACACACATAAGCATGCACCTACAAGCGAAGCATTGTGTTAGGGCCTCATACAGGTTATGGACCCACCCACTTTGAAGGAAATCCATTCCCCATTTGCTTGGTGAATCATTTCAAAGGGACTGGAAAAAAATATTATTACATAAGCCCTGTTTCTCAGCCATTGTTCCAAATTCTAGGCAGCTGTTGAATGGCACAGGATATACGTCATAGTGGGGTGGGGAAGATGCAGGAAGAATCCATTCCCCATGAGATGAGCACTCTCTGCATTGCCAGTTTCCTGGCCCTGCGCCTCAGAGAACATACGTTGGGTCTGTGTCTACGTGTACCCACCAGACCCAGTGCTGCCACCTGCCCAGAGCAGTGCCTGTGGGCCTGGCTAGTGTCTGGATCAACGTTCCTGGCATTGCCTCCTGCGGACCCTTGGTGCCACGGGTGGTATGTGTAGACCAACCCTTTGTGTAAGCATCCCTGTCCTCTTGGGTGCTACCTAGGAACGTTAATAGAACAGCAGTGCGGACCTTAGAGGTTAAGGGAGCTGTAGGCCCAGGGACTTTTTCCTTTGGGTTCTCATTTGAAAACAGCCCACGGCCTGCACCGGTTCTTTCAGCAGAGACACGGACATGCAAGTGCCGTCTCCCATTAGCTTCAAATGAATCAGTCCGTATTGATCTGACCTTTGTAGGTCCCAGAAGCAAGGCCCATCCTAAGAGCTGATTACTCGGGCTTCTTGCTGTTAATTTCTTATCCACAGAGCTTGTATGCTTAGTTCCAGGACCAATATGATATGCCAATAGGCAGTGCAGACCCCTGCCCCTTGTTTTCTCCTCTGTACTAGAGTCTTTTAGGTTTGATCCCCAGCCGCTGACCTGCCCAAGGTCTACCCATCAACTAAGAGTGACTATTTGCTTGTTATCTATTTACAAATAAATGGAGTCGGTTTTGTTTTTGGTAGTACTGAGGCGTAAGCCCAGGGCCTCCCTTGGGCTACGCAGGTGCTCTCCCACTGATATCCCCAGTCTCTCTATGGGGAATGTAGCTTTGCTTTTGGTCTTTTCGTAAATGTTAGCCTTCATTTACTAAATTAGTTCTCACTCATAAATTAAAGTATGTGTGTGGTTTTAGCTTTACAGGCTTGGTTATTTTTGAATTACCAGATAGCATCTCCTGCTGGAGTCCACAAACTGGTTTTGTGTGCTTGCTGGCTTGTTTTGTTTAGGGCTTAAACACTACTAAGGGCCTTCTTAAATTACATATGGTGCTGTGTTCCGGTGAAAAGCCATTTAGAAATCTAGCGCTTGGTTATTTTTATTGTAATTATTAATGTATATTATATAAATTAATAGGATTCCCTGAGATATTTTCATCCATGCATACCTTGTGCCTGAGTCCTGTCTGCTTAGATGATTATTAATTAGAACATACCTTGCGTATTTTGAGGAGAGCTGTAATTCTTTTGCATGTGAAGGGGGAACATGGCTGAGAGCTGGTTAGTTTTGGAGTGGGTTTGGATCATCTGTTTTAGCCTATTCTCTTCTGCCTGTGTGGTGTGCTGTGTAAATCTGCTGGGCTGGTGGAGGATCAGCCGCCATGGTGCAGCCTGGCAGGCCTCCCCACGGTATGTTAAAGGCTGTCGTCATTACAGTGGCTTTGGGAAATCCTGCAGCCTGTGAGTGTGAGCCAGGGCTAGCCCAGCATCTTCGCGTCTCGTGGCCAGCACCACCCGTGGCTGGTAGAATATGACAGAGAGGACCGCTGCGGCTGAGTAACCGCTTCTGCAGCCCTTTTTGTGTTCTCTGATTCTCAGAGCTCCCCTAGGCGGTTTCGAGGACGAGTCCCCTGTCATCAAAGCAGTAGACCTTTGTCCTCCAAGGACAGGTACAGATAAGCACAGAGCTCAGGGCCAGCGCCCTTGGGCAGCTGTATTTCTTGCTGCTTTGATCATCTTGGGCTTCTCGTGCTGACCGTTTTGCCTAGCTAATCTCAAACCCTACGAACTGCTGGATCCCTTGGGTTCATGAAGCTTGCCTAAAAAAAGCGGTGGTTAAATGAGTTTTGGAAGTGTGAGATGATTGCAGAGATACAGGAAGCCCAAGACAGGCTAGATGTTGTCCTCTATTTACTTTGGATGTCAGGACTTCCAAGTCTGCTGCGTAAAGTACCAGGGTTCTACAGGGCCAACCCTTAGTGATCTCCAAGAGGCAGTCGCGGTGCACCAGCAAGGGCCTTTGCTATGCAGAGCTTGGAGTGGCTTCCGTGGCCACCACCCTCATTCCCAGTCTTTGTTCCTGTGCTTGTGTCACAGTCTTGGGTCATTTTCAGTGGCCAAGATAGCAGTGTTGCCAAGATGTGTGCGACGTGAAGCAACTACGCACGCATGTGCGCACACACACACACACACACACACACACCCCCTTTTGAAGTCACCTCAGAAAGAACAGTGGGTGCTGCTGGGCAAGTAGCACTCAGGGCTCCTCTCACCAATCAGCCATACATCTACCTACTCACCGGGGCTCTACACTGGTGGGCTAGTTCTTGAGTCTTCTTGCTTAAAACCTATATGGGGACTTCATTTGTGGTCATGTCGCCTTACCAAGGATTGGATTTACCTTCTCATGTAGAACACAGACTATGGACACAGGGCCAGCCAACTAGCTCAGAAGACTAAAGTGCCTGCAAGTAGGTGCAGGGGCCGGGAGTTTGATCCCCCAGGCCTGCCATGGTGGCGCACGCCTATAATCCCAGCTGTTGGGAGTCCATAACCAGGCAGATCACTGCGAGCCCAATCTAGTAGTGAGACGCTGAACACCTTATAGACCCTTCCCTAAAATATAAACCAACAACAAAATATGGACAAAATACATGAAAGTAATTTGGAATACATCTAGATATCGTGAAACTGAAAGTTACTGCTTCCTGAGAGGTAGGGTAGTAATGATATGAGAGCTTCCAAGCCATAGAGCAGAAAAGGGGAGTGTTGAGAAAATAGATCTGAGCGACGGAGATGAAGTCCAGCAGTGACTGTGGGATAGAGTGCCAGAGAAGGGCCAGCCACACAAGGGGAGCATAGCAGATTTGCGGAATATCCATCTAAGTTTTCTGCTCTGCGCTGACCTGTGCAGAGAAGCTCCCTGAAGTAGCAGAACCATCTCAACAGATCAGAGAGGACTTTAAGAAGTTTGCTTCTCTGCCTTTTCCTGTCACATTTTCCTCCCTCTTGGTTTTTTCCTTCAACCTATAAACATGGCCAACCCTCCTCCTCCTAAAACACTTACCTATCAGCGCCCCCTTGGGGTGCTTTCTAATTTGCTTCCTCCTCCTCATCCAGATACTTTGAGGGTATATTCCGGGCACACTGTCCCAGTTGCTTTGCCTTCTGCTTTCTGTTCCAGCCAGGCCCTGAGGTCTCTGAGTCCCTGCTCCACCGTTCTGCTCAAGGAGATCTTGACGAGGTCACTGGCAACATCTGTATTGTCCAGCCCAACCCTGGACGTCTCTGTTGCCTTTGATCCTAATTGTTTCCTCCCCATCAGAGCCTTACTGAGACGTTTTGCTCCCACCGTCCTCCTACCTCCCAGTGTACCCTTCTGTTTCTTTAGCTTTCTCACTTGTTCAGTTCACGTTATCCAACGTCTCTTGGATCTTTCCACAGACTGGATGATCGGGTTTGGGCTGCAGGTTCCCTCTGCCTGCAGTTCTCCACCTCTCTCTGTACCTCCTGAGTTTCAGCTTCTTGGGTCAGGTGTATACTGAGCACTCCCAGCTAGACAGGGCATTCATTCATTCATTCATTCACTTTGTAAACATCCCTACATTTGATTGAATATGGAATGTAGAATATTATAAAGAAAATGCACCCCCCCCCCAGGATGATAGTTAGAATCTTGTTCTTGCTGTCCTTTTCTATTTCTTTCGTGGGTGTCTCTAATTCTCCTCAGGTATCTTAATTGTGGACCCCTTCTTCAAGGGCCTTTTCATCACGGGGAATGCTCAGCTGTTGCCCCCCACCACAGTGTTCCATAAGCCCTGGCTCTCCGATACTTTCCAGCACCTCGGGCTCAGACCCCAGGCGTCACTGTGCAGGGTCAGCACCTTCTCCTCATGCTGTTTCTGTCATTGCGCCTTTCTTGACCTCACCTACTTTTTGTCTTTCCAACCAAAGTAATAGTAACCGGAAGTTAGCAGTCTGTTGAGTGTCTCTGTGCCCTTGCCCTTCCTGACATGGTGAGGTGGAGAGAAGGCAGAAAGAGAAATGGTGTCTGCCACTGTTTCCCCTCTCTTCAAGCAGCTGCAGCCCCGCCCCAACTTGGACATCAACTAGTCACTTCGGAGTTGCTATTTTTGGAAGCAAGTTTGTGAGGGCTTCCATTTCCAGAGATCAGAGCTGAAGAAGACGGTGGTTAGCCAGGAAGGAGCTGTGAAATCCGCTTGATGAGACCTCACAACATTTACGTGGTAGACTATGCTTGGAGGAACCTTCCTTTCCTAGTGAGTGCTGGAGCCCTTAATTCCGTCTTGGTTCAGTTCTGTAACTTTGCTGTCACCTTCAATTTTTTTCTTTTAGAAACATTTTACTTTAATTGTGGTAACTTGCACATAACATGAAAATTTGCCATCTTAAACAGCTTGAAGTGTATAATTCAATTTACATGGTTTTGCATACTCAGTCTTGAGAAGTCTTTGCGTGTTGCACAACTGAAACTGTGTACTCAAGAAGAGCAACTCCTGTCTTCTCCATCTCACCCCCTGTAACCACCATTCTACTTTCTATCTCTGTGAATTTGACTATAGCTTTAAAAAAGTCTCCTTTTTATTGTTATATTTGTGAAACATAATAATTACATTCGTTATGAGGAACACACACCCACTCACCTTTTTAAAATAATGTATTTAGCACACAGTCTCACTATACAGACTGTACTCATAGTGATCCTACAGGAGCACCACCGCACCCAGTCTCAGTCTCCATCTCAGTGCGGTGGGGCCCCACAGGGCACGTCAGGGATCAAGCCCTGGTCCCTGTCTGCCTAAGTGAGAGCTTTAATCTGCTAAGCTGTCTGGTTGGCCTCTCTCTCTCACTCTCTCTCTCTCTCTCTCTCTCCCCCTCCCCCCCTCTCTCTCCCCCCCTCTCTCTCTCCCTGTCTCTTTCTCCCTCTCTCTCTTTTAATGCACAAAGGCTATTGAAAAGTTCGGTTTTGCCAGAATGAAAGGGGCTACAAAGTTGGAGCAAAGGGCAGGAAAACATGATTGCTAAAAAGAAGAAACCGAGTCATTTGTATGAAGACACTAGGAAGATCCCTCAGGGCCATCACAGGAGTCCTCTAGACCCTACCATCCCTGGCTCAAATTTTCAGAATGGTAAAGCTTTCTTTTGAGAAGAGAGCCCCTGAAACTCCTACTGCAGAAGGGCCCCTTCAGCTGGTGCACTGCCTCGTCTCTGGCTGATGTCCACCTTCGCTCCTCAGACTCCTTCAGAGTGGAGCAAGTGATGCAGAATTGGCCATGGGGTGAGTGGTCCTGTCTCCGGAAAGCCCAGACAGGAGGAGGCTTCCAGGAACTTGGCTTTTCAGTACTTCGTACCCTTTGACAGCTGAAGTGCTGAGACAATGGGTAAATGTCCATACAATATCCTGTTACATTAAAAAATTCAAGGGAACATATGTGGTTATTTTTAAGAGCTGTGCATAGGAGGCCTGAAATTCTATCTTGCTCCCATTTTTTTTATTTTAAAAAATTATTCATTTATTTAAGTGTTTATTTGGCACAGGGTCTCACTACGTAGTTCAGACTCATAGTGATCCTCCTGTCTCAACCTCCCCAGTGGAGGATGACATGCTTTTTATACTTGAAAGGGATGGGTTGTGGTCTAGTGTAAGATAATGCAGGGATGGCGAACCTTTTAGACCCTGAGTGCCAGACTACAACCCAAAAGCCGCTTATTTATCACAAAGTGCTACCTAGCACTACAGTTAAACTCAAATGCTGAGGTTTTAGTTTAAGAGAACAATTCATAAATTAATATCATTTTTAAAATATTTGTTTATTTATTTGGTACAGGGTGTCACTATGCAGCTTACATTCCTAGTGAACCTCTTATTCAGCCTCTCCAGTGCTGGGATTACAGGCTTGTGTCACCACGCCCAGTTTCCATGGTGGGCAAAGCACAGGGCGCAGTACTGGGATCAAACCCAGATCCTTGGTTTTTAAGCTCCTTGATTAATCTCAGAGTGCACCTTCATTCTCTGCAGACATGGCCTCTCAAGGGTAGACTTCTTGGAGGGCTTCTTCTGGTTGGCGGAATCCAGTGTTGCCTTAACAAACAGAACCTTTATTGCTTTCCCCTGTTCCGGAAGTCTTTCCTGATCTTGTGATCAGTTTAACTATAAGTGCCTCATTTCTTGGGCTGTGGGCACAGCGCAGTGCAGGAAGCAGGTTAAGTGGGCTGGCTTAGTGGTTGTGAATACTTTGAATCAGGAAGGCCATTACTGCATTTCCCAGGGCCTCACATACACCTTATATTTTATGTCGCTTTTCATTAGCAGTCTACTTAATGACAAAATTCAGGAAGTTCACTAAAACGTTTAGTTGGAACTTTAAACATTTATGAAAGTATATAAACAGTAAATGTGTAACAGTTAGAATCGTTTTTTCAGTCTGAGGCAGTTTTCGTGGTGCATTGTGGATTCATGGGTCTTTATAAAGTAAGAGGTCCTCCTTTGTCTTAGAATTGCAGATTGCACAATTAGGAAATCACTCCAATAGCTTGTTTTCTTTCAAAAATAAAAGAAGAAAGAAGGTGGCCATGGAGTCCTAAGTGATCGAATCTGTTGTATAAGACTTCACCCAAGTCTAAATGTAAGAAGCTTCTAGTTGGAAAGTCTTTTGTGTTTGTCGTTCGATTGCGAGGTTCTTCATGCCCCCTCGTAGGGACTGATGGAGTCGCGCTAGCATCATATCTCTGCTGAAAGGGTAAAGGCAAGGCTGTCTGAGTGACTCAGTAAACTTCAGAAAGGGAGAGTGTGTCTTTTGCCGCCTCGGAGACCAACTGTTTATTGGACTTCTCCAGCTGTGGCTATTTCACATCTGCAGTGGTTCCTGGCAAAAGCTCGAACATCTCTCTGTGTAGCCTACCGTGCTTTGGGCTATGCTTAACTGAAGCGACTTCTAAGCTTGTTGTCACTCACTGCGTTCCCCCACACGCAGTGTAAGTGGATGTGACGTGCCTGGTTGAGTTTCACTAGATCATACTTGGAAGGACGTTTGTGTTTGACAGGTCAAGCTCATTCATTCAGTATTAGGTTCTCCATGGGCTGGCACTGACCTGTGTCTTCCTAATAAAGTGGTGACTATGTTAAATGTTCTTCTTTTCAAAAAGCTCACAGACTTGAGAGGAAAGTGGCCTTCTAAATACATTTCAGCGTGATGTGCAGTGATTAATATACCAGGGATCTGGGGGCCTCCTGGAAGAAGAGAATTGGGTTGAACATGAAGCAGGGCTGACAGAGTCCTGTTTTTCTGTCCCCACATCTGCAAGGATTAACCCTTGCATGGGTGGAGTCAGTTGCTCTTCATTAGTGATATCTCTGGGAATCAGAGTAGCAGGAAGTCTCAGTGTTTGGTGGCCAACCATAATTTATTTCCTTGACCTCAGAATCAGAATGATTCTTTTTTTCTCAGTGTCCAGAGATGCCCGTTGGTCCCTGGGTTTTGCTCAGGAATTAGTAAACAGAGAGTTCCCCAACCATGATTGAAAACATCTCTTGGAGTCTGTCCTAAAAGAGCAAGGACATTAACCCTGGAAGCAGGGCATTTTCCACCCTGGGAATTATGCCCTGCTCCTTCTTACGTCCCCATTGTGGCTTCACATGAAGAGGCCATTGTTTGCTTTCCTTCCTTAAAGCAGCAGTATATTTAACTCCTGGCCCTTCGCCTGGATGGTGGAGAGTTGATCTCCACAAAGCCAACACCCGTGGCTTCCCATCAGGACAAACCCTGTGCCCTGTCTGATTCTCTCCCCTCAGGCTACAGTTACTTGGCTTCTACAGCAGCTCCGCAGGGAGCTTGCTGCTGGTGTCCTAGGAGGTGGCTTAGGGGCCCTTGATTCCCAACCTGTGTTGGATGAGGAAAAGAGACAAAGTCTTAGCTCTTTATAGCAGCAAGCGCTTCTCTGACAGACTTTTGATTCCAATTTAAAAGCAGACATCTGATGTGAAAATCTGTGCTATTTTAGGACTTGGAAGCATAGCACAAAGGAATGGTGCTTTGTTCAATAGTCTGGGTCCAGGCAGGTGTTCTGGAGCACAAGTTTTCATTTATTTTTAAGCAACAAGATACCTTTTCTCCAGCTGAGATCCACAGAATCCAAATACACCAGGCCAGATAATACAGTAGGCTGCAGACTGTGGATACCTCCTGGCCAGGCCAGGTGATTCACTGTTGGCGGGGCCACCATGTGTTAAGCCGCATCTCTGGCTTCTACTGACAAGAGGACTCTCTTCAGTGAAGACATGTCTCCAGATACTGCAAGACATTCCCTGAAGTGGCAGAACCATCCCTACCCAGGAGCCAGTGCAGTGGATTCCACAAAGCTGAGTTTTCCAAAAGCAGGACACCATGCATTGGAGGTGAGACCAAGCTCTTCTCAGAGGAGTCTGCACAGAGCTCCTGGCTGTGGGGACTCTGGGCCACAGACACACTAACCCAGACAGGGAACACAGCAAGTCTGTTATGACCAAATGAAAAATGCTGAATGAGAGACATATGTATTCTGAGCCCAAATGTACACTCTCCATTTCTGTTCACATGGCACACACATGTTGTGTGTATAGTTGCATGTGTAGAGTACGGAGAATGAGATATCTGAATGAAGTCAACCTAACCACTTAGGCATTGGAGTTTTGCCACCACAGTTTGCCCTGTCCTACCAGGGAGATCAGCTGCAGGGGTACAGTTGATCCATACTGCACACAAACCCCAGTGCCCACGAGGCTCGTTTGAACTGACCCTGCTTGTGGGGAGTACCAGAGGAGTTCCCTTTTATTCTAGCAGTTCGTTTGGTTTATACAGCAGTTTTTTTTGTTTGTTTGTTTGTTTGGTTTTTTTTTTTTCATTTCCCCAAAAGTCACATGACCACTGCAGTTAGCCTTGGGTCCAAAGGAGGGAGTAGAACTTATTTTATCTATGTGGCTTCACCCACCCTGCTGAGAAGCCCATTCCCAGGAATGCTTCAGAAACCCCGCAGGGTTTTTTTTTTTTTTCCTGCATTCCTAAAAGAGGCAAATAAGAGCCTGTGGCAGGGTCCTGCCACTGCCTGCCTCTCTTCCATCACCCTGGGCTATGGGCTAAGGGAGAGGAAGGCAGGTGACTTGGGTTAGAACCTGGGTAAAGGATCTGAGGGTCCCTCAGCCTCCCCTGGCCCATGATAGGGAAAGACTGTTGCTTAAACCTTGTTTAAGATTTGAAATAATTTTATTTACCTACATCCCTGGTGTGGATTCCTGTTGTTAAGTAAGTATACAAAACACTGAACTGAAAACCAGGCTCAGCAAAAGTTCCTGCTGGTGCTGTGGTTACCATCAGCTGGTAGGTGGTGGTGTGAGTGACCCAAGTGTATAACTGGCTTGTTTTGAAGGAGCAGGCCATTCCCAGGGTGCTTTTGTCCTCTGCAGTTCACCAGTATGAGACTGTATTTACAGAGCTTTATGTGTTCATCATTTTTTATTAAAACATATAATTAGAATTTGGTAACATTGGTGGAAACATAAAAAATAAACAAACAGGGGCTGGGGAGATAGCTCCGTGGCACAAGTGCCTGCCTGGCGAGTGCAAGGTCGTGAGTTCGAACCCCAGCTCCGCAAAAAAAATAAATAAATAAATAAATAAAATAAAAAAATAAACAAACAAACAACAAGTAAACCCAAGAAGACCAGATGCATGTAATAGCTAGGGGCTGCAGAAAATACCACTGCATTTACACTTAACTTTATAATCTATAAGTTATTTTATACGTATACTCTTGCTTAATCACCAACTGTGAGCCTGCTGACCTAGGTCCTTGCTTGGACTTCTCGCGAAGATTACTGCCCTGTAGACAGCTCCCAGCACCTTCCTATGCTCTCTGAGGCCCCACACTCTGCCCTTCGGTCCTACTCTGGCAGTGAGTCTCCTTCCTGTCCATCTCCTATGTGCATTATAGAATCCTAGGGGACTCATGAGTGCCCGAGTCTGGCAAGCCCTCCCCAGCTTTCTTCCATACTCACTCAGGCAGGCAGGCAGGAGTTGATCCCTTCGTTCTTTCCTCCAAGGTGTGCTAGGTCCTGGGGACAAAGCTCTGCCTGAAAGCGGCCAGTCTGGCACCTTGTGCTAAGAGCTTTGGTCTCGGTGCTGGTGGAGTTACAGGGAAGGAGATCAGACCCTGACTGGAGGGGGGAGCCTTCCCCCACGTCCGCGCTTCAGGGGCACGTGGTGTGGGAGAGAAGGGGGGGCAGCACTCTAAGCCAGGGAGCGTGGGAAGGTGATAGGGTTTTGGTGGTACATGGTGCAAGGGCTCCGCCCCCGGCCTGCAGGCGCCCATTCTGTGATGCTTTAATGGGAGTGTGGCAGAGTGCAGATCGCCAGAGAAGACCCGTCTTAGGTGGTTCCTGCTCCTCTGTGCGCTGCTGTTGGATCTCTGCTCAGGCTGGACGTGTGTCCTGGAGATAAGGCAGTGGTCGCTTTCGCATGTTATCTGATTGCTCACATGTGTGTCCTTCTTGCTGGACCACTGGTTTTCAAGGTTTGACATGGCAGATTCTTTATTCTCACTCTCGTTTCTCGAATTCAGTTGGGGATCCAAGCTGGGAATCTCTATTTTGTAACAAGC